>VSMD01041587.1:0-17548 GCA_008750895.1 Mirza zaza
TGTGACTTGCAGTCCTCGGTGCTCACTGTGTGTGACTGAGGACAGGATCCCCCGGGACCCTCTCTGTGACTTGCAGTCCTCGGTGCTCACTGTGTGTGACTGAGGACAGGATCCCCCGGGACCCTCTCTGTGACTTGCAGTCCTCGGTGCTCATTGTGTGTGACTGAGGACAGGATCCCCCGGGACCCTCTGTGTGACTTGCAGTCCTCAGTGCTCACTGTGTGTGACTGAGGACAGGATCCCCCAGGACCCTCTGTGTGACTTGGGTCCTCGGTGCTCACTGTGTGTGACTGAGGACAGGGTCCCCCGGGACCCTCTGTGTGACTTGCAGTCCTCGGTGCTCACTGTGTGTGACTGAGGACACGATCCCTCATGGGTGGCGAAGTGCTGCATGGATGAGAGCTGAAACACCAAGGTGTCCATGGCCTTGCCCACACTGTCACCTTTTACCCTGGTGCCTCAGCAACCTGGTTGTGCAGATGGCGAAGCAAGGTGTAGAGAGGAGCCTGCCACAGAGCTTGCCAGTGCTGGGGCCCAAGTCCAAGCTCGGGTGCCCTCCTGTCCTGAGCCAGGACCCCACGGAGGGCAGAGGGAGTGTGCGGCCGCCTCTTGCACAGCGGCTGTGGCTGCTGGGAGGAGGAGGCGTTGCAGGGAGCCAGCTGGCTCCGCCGAGGCAGAGCTGGGGATGGAGACAGGGAGCCTTGGTCGCCCTCCCGCGCCCAGCTGCGCGCAGCCCGGGCCGGCTCGGCTGCACAGCCCTGGGAGCCCTGCACCCACGGACGCCCACCTTTCAGGCCCAGATTGCCTCCCTGGTCCAGAAGTGCCGGCAGAGTACTGGGCTGACTGCTAGGCTGCTGCGGGAGCTGCACAGGAGCGCGCTGGGCCCTCCCGCTCGCCGAGCTGGCGCGGATCATGGCGACAGCCCAGGACGCGGCGCCTTCCTGGCTCCGGGAGTCCCAGAGGTACCGTCCCTCGGGCAGCCCCCCCTGCTTCCTGTGGGGCCCTGGCATGTGGGCTGCATCCGCCCCCTCTGCCCGAGGACACTCTGCCGCACTGCCTGGCTCCTCGAGCCAGCGCCCGTGCTGAGGGTGGGCGACCCTTACCCCTACCGTGCTCACAGCATGGCGAGGGGACAGACGCAAACAATGATTTTAGCGCAGTGCCACACACACATCCTCATGTGCGTGTCGCTAAGCAGTTCCTTCCCACGCGCTCCTGGCCCGTTGCACTTGCCGCTTCCTCTGGGGCTGCCGCTTCCTCTGCCGCTTCCTCTGGGAGGCCACCAGGGGGGCTGCTCGGCCCCCCTGGTGGCCTCCCACCCATCCTCCGTGGCACAGTGCAAGCGTGACCCTGCCCAGGCAGCCTGCTCCCAGTCCCACAGACCACAGAGTTAGCCACGCCCTCCTTGCGCCACTGCACGTGGACACGAGTGACGTGGCCGTACGAGGATCTTCCCGTGGGGTGGTGGGGCTGGCTGGCATCTCTCCCAGCAGTCCAGAGCCACCCTCGGCCATCTGCCTGCCCCACGCCTGGCTCTGAGAGGCTGCTCAGAGAATGTTTGTTGAGTGAGTGAAGATCCCTCTCCTAATGTTTAACGTAAGAGGAAACTGAGGCCAGGGCGGCGAGGAGAGGTCCCACGGGCAGTGCCAGGTGATGAGCGCAGGCTGCTGACCCGGGCCAGCGAGGCGCTCCTGAACAGCAGTGCTCAGGCACCCCGGGCGCTCGGCTGCAGTGCCCACGCTCGTCCACACGGCCCATTCCTGGGGACAAGCCAGCCACGCCCTGCCAGGCTCGCTCCGCCTCTGTGGTGCAAGGGCGAGCCCAGCTCCGTAGTGATGCCAGACGGGGCTGTTCCCACGCTCCCCGAGAGGCTGTGTGCACAGGGCGTGCTGCCAGCCGCTGCGCACCAGGCCCGTCCCCCAGCCCTCCCCAGCCTGCTCCCTGCAAGGCCAGCCTCCTCTGTCCTTCCTTCCCCACAGCCTCCAGAGAGCCTCAGCTGGCCTCTGGTCCAAATCGCTGCACAGCCAAGGAGATGGAGGCCTGGATGCCAAGCGGCCTGCTTAGGGCCATGTCTCAGCTAGGTCCAGAGCCAGAAGTCGAATCCAGACCCCTATGCTCCCAAGCCAGTGCTCTTCTCTTGGCCTGAGGGGGGTCAAGCTTCCTTCAGAGCTGGAGTAGGAACAAGAAAAGAGGTACAATTTTACTGAAATGCCTGGCACAGTCCCTGGGATGCACTCAGGGCCCAATAACTGTGTGTTAAGTGAGGTGAGACTGAAAGCAAAGTTCCAGGGAAGCATCAGATGCAGCCAGTGTCACCCTGGAGGGCAACTGGCTGTCTGCTCAGGGGGCATCCTAGCAGTGAGGAGCTCACTTTCCCAAAACTGCTCCATGGTTGTGAAGCTTCCAAAGGTAGAACTGAAATGTTACTGGGGTTGGACAGGCTGCCTTACAATAACCAAACTCACAGAGACTGATGTATAAACCAGAAAATTCATTATTCATTTTCTATCAGAAATAGAATTCCTGTGCAGGCTGAAGTATCAGGTGGAGGGGTGAAAAATTGTCGGCATATTCTTTCCCCATAGTCAAGTTATTTGGAAAGTCAAATTCATTCATGCATTTCTTCATTTGTTAGTCAATATACATTTATAATCAGAAGGTCACTTGGGAGCCTAGAATGAGAACAGGCTGAGTTAATAGTGCCATCACACTGATGCACTCATCTTCTGTAAGAACGTGCCTCTGGCGTGGACATGCCTACCCTCAGGCCAGCGTGTCTCTGCCAGACCTTCGAAAGGCCACAGCCAATTCTGAACCCCCAGGCTGACCAGCCTGCTGACCGACAGTCTCGTTCAGAATGTGGCTGCTTCGGGCTTCAGTCTTGACTGGGCCTGGCATCCACTCCCTCCTTTTCAGATGACTTTGAATTTGTCTGATCCATCTTGCATTATTTGTAACTCTCATTTTAGAGAGCATCTCAGCTCTCAGAGCACACCCCATTTTCATGACCTAGGCAGCAGTGCACAGTTCCTGCACAAACCACAAAAACCTGGCTCTGCCATTTCATGCCACAGATACTTATTGGGCACCTACTGCCACAGGCCAGGTGTGGCGCAGGACACTGGGGGGATTGGTGAGCTGGACAGGCCAAAACCTGCAGCAGCCCAGGAAAGGAAGTCATTGCACGTTGTAGTACGTGTCATGTGGGAAACAGACAGGGGCTCAGACAAGACCCTGAATTTCTTTGAGCCTCATTTTCTCAGTTTTCTCATCTGTAAAACGGGAATAAGGCAACCTACTTGGCAGAATTGTTGTGAAGCTGAGTGAGATGCCTTGTCAAGCACCTGGGACAGGGTAAGAGCCTGGTCCTGTGTGGGCAGTCGGCAGGAAAGCAGGTCCTTCCAAGGGTGGGGACCCGCGGGCTTCTGATTTCAAGATTGTTCCTTTTTAAGCACCAAAGGGGGCAAGAAAAGCTTCGTCTTTCCCTGCTGCAGTCCTCTTATTAGTAATAACAGGATTTGTTCTGTAAAATTTGGATTCAGTCAAAAGGCGGCACTGAAGGACCTAGAATGCCACGTGTGGCCTTAAGGCCGCTGGTTCCCCACCCCAGGTGACCTTAGGAGAGGACACTTACAGGTACCACAGACCATGTGCAGGCCGTGCGTGAAGTAGATCACCTCAGGTGGCCCTCCCTTCCACAAGGGAGGACTTTTTATTGTCCCCCCTTTCAGACAAGACGTGGAGCTCAGAGAGGCTGCAAGTCCTGCCGAGACACGGCTGTCAGCAGCTCTCTAACTCAGTAGCGGGGGAGCCGGGATTTGAACCCAGGGAGTATGTGTACAGACACTGAGGGGCTGCGCAGGGCTGCAGGGAAGACAGGCAGCAGCCTGGGTCTGGCACACGCCGAGCCTTGACGCGTCGGTCCCTCCTGTCACTGAAGGCTGTCTCTGGCATGCGGAGTCTGTGCGGGTGTGAGGCAGTGAGAGAAATGTGCGATGTGTTTCAGAGGCTGAGAGAGCTCCAGGCTGGCCGCGGTGTGGGCCCTAGGCAGGCCCCGGAGAGGCCAGGCTGGTGGGAGGTCGCGGGCCCCTGTCCACCCACAGGCCTTGCGCTCTTCCTTAGTTACTGAGGAGCAGGGGCGGCGCAGCTCCAGGACGACGACGGTTGCAGGGCCCGGCTATCCAGAGCGCAGCGCCTCTGTTCCCGCGGCAGCTGAGCAGAGCCCTGCAGAAGCACCAATGCCCCCGGTGGGGGCGGCAGCTCCAACAGCTGGCAGCTGGGCTGGCAGCGGGTTCAGAGCTCCTTGTTTTATGGGCCATGGCTCTCATCTCAGAGGACACAGATGGAGCCCCGATGGTGGCCTGTGGGTGCTGGCTCGGAGCCTGGCCGGCTGGGGAGACACTAATGGGCTTGGGCTGAGATGTGCCAAACCAGAGAGGGGAGGGCTCTGGGACCCCCTGAAGCCAAGTGGTGGGGGGCTGGGGTGCCTTCCGGAAACATCCTTGAAGGGTCTGGACCCCAGGGTGCCTGCAGTGTCCTGAGTCACTCCCATTCTCTGGCTCCTGCCCTTGGGACGGGGCTCGCACTGACCACAGACATCTGGGAGTGGGTGGCTGTGGGCTGGGCCGGGCTCCCGGCCGGCCGGCTGCTTCATTCACCCTCTCCAAGCTGCGACAGCCGCGGCTCGCACCGCCCCTGCTCGAGGCTCTGTCCAAGGATTTGTTCACTCCGTCCTCCCAGCACCCCCTCCAGGAGGAGGCTGAGCCTTGGAGCCGTCCCAGGGCTGGCCGTCCCAGGGCTGGCCGAGCGGTGGTGGGCTGGGCCGGGGAGCCGGTTCTTCTCAGCTCCGCTGTTTTGGGAGGAGGTGTGGCCTGGCGCTCACACCTGTGGCCAGGTGGTTGGCTCAGTGACCACCTCTCATCACTGCACTCCACTGAGTCTTTATCTTCCAGTGTTCTTTTCTCACCCTGGTTCTGGCGGGTGGTGGAAACTGAGCTTCAGTTGGGCCCTGGCACGTGGTCCTCAGGCTGCCATCTGTGCTGGCATCTGCTGGTGCGCCGTGCAGGTCACCGGCGTCCACAGGTCACTCTTGCATCCACCTGGCTCCTTCCTGAGCGCTGCTGTTTCTTTCCAGCTCAGGTGTCTGTTCTAGGGGTGAGGCGGGAGGATTCCACGAGGTCAGCCTGGCCAGCTCCCCACCCTGCCTTCAGCTGGGGACACGGGTCCTGTCGCCTCCCTGGCGTTAGCTGGAGACGGGCACAAGGGGAGGACAGGCACCGCTGCTCTTGGATTCCTGGAACCTCTCTGGGGGTTCTTAATTCCCCTTGTCCACCAAACCTGCCTTGAGTGGAGGGCGCAGGATACCTTCCTAGGCTCCTCCCTCTAGCCTGGAAGACCTGTCTTCTCTGGCTTTTGCCTGGACCTGGGCTGCTGACGTCCCCAAGCCAGGAACAAGGGGCCTTTGCTGTGTGCTTTCGGTCACGTCAGCCTCTGCCCCTGACCTTGGAGGCAGGTACTCAGGTGCCAAAGGAGGAGGGAAGCGGTGCCAGGCCCACCTGAAATGTGGCGCTGGGCAATGTGGCAGCTCGCTGTCCTGCCCATGCCCGAGGTCTGGCCCCCAGGGTCTGTTCTACAAATGGGAGGTCAGAGAACTTGACACGCTATCCCCTCCTGAGCCTTCTGACCTCCTGGGACGTGAGCTTTACTATCTTCTCTCCCTGAATGGAGAGTCACTTATAGACAAAGACACCTCGTGAACGTGGTGCTTGCCCTTCCCTGCTCTAGGCCACCTGTCCCACGGGGCTCCGTGAGGTTTGAATAGAGCCCATGTCAAATGCGTGGCATAGCACCTGTCACACACAGGCACCCACAAGATTCGGGGCACCTTCAAGCAAAAGCCCAGTTCCAGCCTGGGTGAGTCAGGGCCTTTGCTGCGCCAGCTGTGGAGAGTCATCTGCCCCGCAGAGCTGCGGGTGACCCAGTAAGGGAGCTACTAATTTTATCTCCTTTCGCTCTGCCGTTTCCTCCCACCTCCTGCTTTCCTCTGGGCATTAGTCAACCAGCTCTATAAATGGGCTTCAGAAATGGAATCTGGTCTAAACGAGGAGCAGCAAGCCTCAGGTGATTGAAAAACTGTCCCTCAAAGCCCTGGACTCCCCTAATTCATTAACTCAGCAACCTCCAAGCCTGCACCACCAAAGATCTAGGCGATTTTCTCTTCAGCGCTTGCCTTTTATGAAACTTAGCCTGTTTCCCCAAATGTTTACATGGTGGAGAGGCAGGGCTCCCAGAGTGCAGGGCCGGCTGTCTCTCCCGTGCCACACAGAGTAACTGCTGGGATGTCTTCTCTTCCAGACGAGCCGCCACCTGGACATGGAGTCCGAGATGACAGCGGAGCTGAGAGGTCAGTGTGACTCTCAGTTAGGGAGAGTCTGCATGCTCAGGGGGACACGGGCTTGCACTGCCACCGTCCCCCACTGCAGGGACAAGGACCCGCCCTCGCCCCTCCTTTCTCCAGCTGAGCCTGCTCGTGGCACAGCCCAAGGAGAACAGCTTGGGCAGATAGAAAAGTGTTCAGATTCCTCAGCCCTGAGGTCTCCCTCCGGGAAGCTTATCCTAAGTAAATAATCCTGAGTGTGGAAAAGCTCTGTGGACAGGTGTGTTCATGCCAGTGCAATTGGAGAAACCTCAGTACATGTTGCAATTAACTCCTATAATCAAAGAAATATAATGTAGTCACTAAAATATTGCTAATAAGCACCATCCAACAGCATGGAAATTATGTCATTCTACTAAGTTAGTAAATGGCAGGATGTGGAATGTTTTATATGGTCACAGTTATGTAACTAGACATGCACATCTGTGTATGATCAGCAACCTAGGCTAGGAGATAAACTATTCATAAAAATATTAACTGCGGTTACTCAGAAAGGTGGAAACATGAGTGATTTTTTGGTGTTCTATTATTTTTATTATTAAGAAAATTAAGTTGCTACCTGACCAGATGGAATTTTCCTGGGCCATGTTAGTTATATTGTCAGCGTCGGGATGGGGCCCAGCTTCTGAGGATTTGTTTAGCGCTGTGTTCATGTCAGGTGCTCACAAAAATGTGGGGGAAGTATGGATAGCGTTACCTTTAAGACTGAGCTGCTCTTGAGACCTGTTCGTCTGGTGGTTCTTATTACTAGACTCCACTCTTGTCAGCTGTGTGATCTTAGATGAGTTAATTAACTTCTCTGAGCCACAGACTCTTAATTTTAAAAGGAGGACAATGTGACTTTCCTGGGGAGTGTCCAGTACCTGGCCCACAGCAGGGCGTTGGCTCAAGGAGAGAGGCCTGCCCTCAGTCTTCAGTGGCCGGGCGGGCCTGCCCTTCCAGCCCTGCAGCCTGGCCCAGCACCTGTTCCCACAGCGGGGAGGTGGAAATAAATGCTAGCCGGGCTGCGAGCCTCCTCGCTCTGCGGGCCCAGCTTCCTGCCCTGGCAGGGGAGGCGTGCCAGGGGGACCGAGTTCTGTTGACCCGCTGCACGTTTCTGAGGGCCGCCACGCACAGGCCCCGGCGCCGCAGGGCGTTCGGCACAGGCGGCTCCGAGTGGGCGCCCGCGCTGAGCACTTGCAGCCAGGGCCGGGGCAGCGGTGTCCAGGACACCCAAGACCACGGGCACCGCGAGAGGGTGTGGGTGGGGCGCCAGGAGCGTTCAGAGGCCTCTGGGAGGGCCTCCGTCCTGGGCGGGGACCTAGCAATGACCAGGGGACAGCCGGGAATGAGGACGGTTGTCCTGAGGCTCAGAGACTTGTTTGCTTCTGCAGTGGATTCCTGGCTTGAGGAGTGACTGAGAGTGTTCTCTTCTAGCTCAGAAGTGTCTCTTGGATCCTGGAGTGGACGGCGACCTCCCGAGCTCACCGTGTCCAGAGCCCTGGCCTGTTTCCCAGGCGGAGTGGCCAGCACAGACAGTCCAGCTGGATTCTCTGAAGGTGAGGGGACACCAGGCACCTAATTCCCTAAATAAGCAATTTTATTGAAAGTACAGCACATAGGCAAGGGAACAACTCGCAAGTGTGCGGGTTAACGAATCGTCCGAGTGGAGCGCCCACACCCTCCCCAGGTCCAGAGACAGGGTGCAGCCAGCCCGTGGCACCTGGTGTCACCTCTCAGTCTCTTTCTAGTATCTATTTTGAATTTTTGTTTGTGGCCAAATCACGTGTTCTCGGCCTGTTGTCGTGAGTGCTGGACGCCGTGTGTGGAGACCTGGAGACACCGAGGTCCTGCCCGGCAGCACCCGCACCCCACCCCCCACCCCGGGAGCCCGCCTCCTGGCTCTGAGCAGGGCAGTGCTCGCAGCAGCGGCTCAGAGACGCGTCTCGGACGAGGGGGTCGCTGGCCCACTGGCCCCTCGCGCTCCCGGCGCGGAGCCGGCGCTGTTCTGGGCCCGATTCCCTGGCGCGCTCGGCTGCGTCTGTCTGGGACTCGGGAAGCGCGGGCACGTGCCCTGCTTCCTTCACTTCTCTCTTGCTTTCAGTCCCACAAGTGCTCACAGCCTTGGCACTGTCACACGGCTCAAACGAATGTTTTATCACATCTTCCCAGCTTTTCCAGTTGTGCTCACCACAGGTTTGGTCCCAAATGCCCGGATCGGCCGCTGCCAGAGCAGCACGCCTCTCTGTCTCCCAGAGACTCACTTTACTCTGCGCCCTGGAGTCTCACAGATGGCAGAATGTCAACCTCACCATTTTTGTCTGCATGCTTTGCACGGCGCTGCCCACCCGGGCTGCAAGGGGCACCAGCCCCTGGCCTGTTAGGGAGGGCTGAGCAGCAGCAGACGAGCGAGCCGCGAGGCTGCCCTGCGTTCACTGCGCTCCCCGTCGCCCGCGTCTCCGCCCGAGGGTGCTCACGGGAGCACGGACCGTGCTGGAAACTGGCGTGGAGGGGTCTAGGCTGCGCTCCTTGTGAGAATCCGACGCCTGGCGACCGGAGGTGGAGCTGGGCGGTGACGCTGGTGCTGGGAGCGGCTGCAAACGCAGACCAGCAGCAGCAGAGAGGTCGGGCTGCGCGGTGCATGCGGCGCGCTTGATCGCCCCGGCTCCACCGCCCCACGCCCACCCTGGTCTGTGGAGAAACTGTCTTCCACGAAACTGGTCCCTGGTGCCAAAAAGGTTGGGGACCACTGCCTTACACAGCACCTGGCCCACAGGGGACCTTCTCTTAGGGTGTGAAGTCCACACGCAAGTGAGGAAGATTTCTCGGACAAAGTGGAGGATAGACAGAAATGCAGGTTACTTACTCTCTGTCCGAGGAGAGAGGGCACAGTGCCAGCAGTGAAGATAGGTGACGCCAAGCGACTGTGACTGGTTATTAGGGCAGGCTGGGGGCATATATGACTGCAGCCCAATTACCAGAAGACAGGGAAAGACTGCTGTGTTGGCTTTTTCTGTTCCTCACGTGACAGATTGATAACAGAAATTAATTTCTTCTTTCCTTTCGATAACGGGGGACATCCAGTGCTTGTCTCTTCTTGAGGAAGTGAGGAAAGTCCGCACTCCTCCTGTGTGCTCAAGAACTTTTTCAAGGCTGTTAAACAGTACCCCAAAACACCTTTCCCAGATAGTAAATGGTAGTGTCACTTTACCTTCTTTTATTTGCTCAGCTTCTTTTAATTGCTAGGTAAACATCTCTGTAGGAGAGAGATTCTTGTTACTAACCTTAGGAACAGAGTTTCTACCACTCTTAGTGCCTGTCAGTTAAACATTTATTTTTCTTGTTAGCCCCTTAGTAAGACTGTCCTTCCACTTTCCAAAACACCTGTTGGGTGAATAGTGACAGGGAGAGGGGCGCTCGAGCTCACCGAAATCTACAAGGTCACGTGGCGCCTCGCCCGGTTCCCCGTGCTGCTGCGTCTTCCCCCCAGCCTTGGCTCTGCTCGGTTGTCGTGGCATCTGGGAGCAGCGCCACGTATGCAGGCTGGGGTGGGGCAGAGCTTCTCGTGGTGACAGGGAACCTGTCAAATAACCACACTAGGGGATTAGCGACCTACAAGCAGAACGAGGGCATGGAGAGGTGAAGGGCAGTGACCAAATTTGTCACATGTCGCAGTTACATTAGTGTACGGGTGAGCTTACAGGAAAAGGGAGGGCAGCCCAAGAACACACCAAAGCATCCTGCCAGGCTGGGACCCCTTTAGCGAATGAAGAATGTTGGGGCTTCCTAGCAGACCCTGATCTGGTCATGCCCCATGTAAGCCAGCGCCGCACCTGCCCTTGGCAGTCGGCAGCGGGAGCCACGACTCCGGAGCACGTGGCCTGGCTTCAAACGTTGGCTCAGCTGCTGTATGCTGTGTGCCTTGGGCAAGTCACTGGGCCTCTCTGGGCTTCTTTTTCCTCATGTATACAATGGGATAACAAGGATAAGAAAAATACTTACCTCCTTGATATTTTGTAAAGATTAAATGCAGAGTGCTCAGAACAATGTGTGCACATGAGCGCTCAGTAGCTGTGCACTGTCACAGGTCGGCCACATGAAATCGCCAATTTATGCTGCCCTTTCCTTGAAAAACAGTAGTTTCACATGGTTTAAGCTATCATTATTATCACCAGATAAAGCCCAGACTTCCGAAGTTGGTGCTTGCATTCTGCAATCTGCCCGGGATGACCTTCAGTGTTTAACACAAGCAGACCCTGCTCCTCCCACATGTCGGGCTCAGATCCTGCTCCTCGGGCCGTGCTAGCTCCTCAGTGTGCAGCCCCCCCGGCCCTCAGCGCCTGCGCTGGCCGCACCTGCCACCGGCTCTGCAGCACTGTGTTTATGTGCCTGCCGCTCCCACTCCACCGAGTGCCTTGAGGGCAGGGACCAGGTCAGGCCTGGAGCACGAGGAGATGCTCGGAGGTCACTGCACCCCTCCTCTGCTGTCCCGCCTCCTTCCCAGCCGGCTGCCACTGCTGGGGCAGATGGTGTTACAGCTCTCGTTGCAGCGCTTGACCGGGGAAAGAACCGAGCAGCACACGAAGAGTAGGAAAACAGTCTTTATTCTTCCAGCAGGCTCAACCGACTTCTGACTCCCCCTTCCTTGTTCTCCCCTGGGTTTATACCCTTGGTAGGACTCAAAAAGCGTCCAATCAACTACGAGTTTTAATATCCAATCAGCAACAGTGGGATTCAGAAAGTATCCAATCAAGGTCACGCAGCCAGCTTGGCCGGAGGACAGGAGCAGGCGGCCCAGCAACGAGTGCGGGCGGACAGTGGGCGCCGCACGAGAGGCCCAGCCCTAGGCGCCCCGGGCTCACAGGAGTGCGGAGCCGTGCGGAGGCGGCAAGTGGCCATGTCCCGGCGCCTGATGGTTTCCCTGTCAATGGCCTGTGCGCGTGGAGCTGCTGCAGGTGGTGGGGAGGCTTGCTCTGTCCACGCACCTGCCTGGCCAGGCACAGCCACACCAGCCACGCCCTGGAGAGGGGCGCGAAAAGGCACAGGCGGGACTCACCCGTCACCAAGCAAGGAGCAAGGTGCCATTTTCAGGAAGGGTGCTTAGTGCGTGTGAGCTGGGCATGAGGGACAACAGTGTGCGACAGCAGCTGGCGAGTGGACAGAGAGTGGACTGGACATCAGAGTGCTTGGGTCTGGACGCGGAGCCAGCCAATTCAGAGCTACGTGACATTAGGCACGGTATTTAGAGTCTGGAAGTTTAGCTGTTCCCTTATCTGTAAAGTGGGCCTGTATAGCTCCTGGGAGAATGAAGTGAATACAAATGACACAGCACCTTTGGGAGAGCCGGGGGGGCCTGGGCGTGAGGCTGGCAGCCAGTTGACACCGCTTCTGCCTTACAGGGAGGGTCACTTTCTCTTGTCACTGGACGGGAAAAGGTGTGGAGGACATCCGCTCTACAGGACACCTGCCAGTGACGGCTCTCTCAGGTGCCTGTTGGATGGCATGGCGAGAGAGCCTTACCCTGCCCCAGCCTCGGTTTCCTCATCCATAACGCAGCGATGACAACATGTGCCTCACTGAACTGTAGCAGGGAAGCAAGCCCACACCCCAGTAGCATTTGGTGTTAGGCACAGAAAGAGCTCAGTAAATGCTAAGTATCGCTGTCATCTCTTCCTTCGGTAATGTGTGTGATCAGAGAGCTTTTGTAAACATGTACAAGCAGAAACGATTTCGTTGTCCTTTTGCCTGCAGCTTCCCCTGCCATCGGGGCCCACGCTTGATCCTGGACTGTGCCTGGCAGCGGTCACTGTGGAACCAGGACCCCCTGCACAGCAGCTGCAGGAAATGGGTGGAATGCCCTGCCCTGGCCTCCCAGCCGACAGCCCTGCAGCGCCTGCTGAGCTCCTGAGCCCGGGGAGGATCCTGGCTTTTCACCAAGGGCTTAGACAAAGCATTCGCAGCAATTCCCAGGTCAATAAATCACCGCTGGAGTTATAAATTTAACAGGACCACTCATTCTCCGGGGCCATTTCACATACTCCATAAATATTTGAAGCAGAACCTTCGGAGAGTGCTTTAAGAAATTGGCAGCAATCACAGCCCTCATCCAGTGGCAAGCGGTTTTGCCTTTGGCTTAGGGATCTGCGTCCGACAGCGGAGTGGGGAGAAACGCTGGGCTTACAAATTCTGAGCAGTTTGGCTTTGGCAAGTGCCAGGGCGGCAAAGGGAACGTCTGATGTACCGAAGCCTTTTAAACAAGTGGACTGGGCACAGTTTTAGCCCCCACAGCAAAATTTGGCCGTGTCTGGAGGATTTTTTGGCTGTCACAACTGAGATGCTGCTCCTGGCACCCAGGGGCAGAGGCCAGGGGTGTGCAGAATGTCCCCATCACCCAGACAGCCTCCTATGATAGGAGTTGCTCAGCCCAGGCGTCAGCAGTGCCCAGGCTGAGCGCCCAGGACTGATCTAGGAGCCCTGACATGGTCAGCGTGGAGAACTTTTGTTATTTTCCTTCCCCTGGGGCCCTTACCATATTTTAAAAGATTTTAATCTGCTAAATGAAATGCCTAATTTGAGGAATTATATATTTTACATTTAGAAACATTAAAACCAACCAGAACTTTCTAATCAGTCCATTCACTCCCAATCCACCATATGCCAGGCAGTGTGGTGTGTGGCAAAAAGCGATCAGCCAATGCTGGTCCCTGACCCGGCGACCTCAGGCTTTGGGAGAGACACACGTGTAAGTAAATTGCCTGCAGTCAGTTGCTACGTGTGCCTCAGGCCATGGCACGCAGGGCGGGGCCGGCTCTGTGTGCGTAGGGCAGTCAGAAGTCGGCCACAGAAGAATGGGGAGCACGGCCCCATGGGGCAGGGCGCCGCAGACGCGGGACACGGCCTGCACAAAGGCCCTGGGCATGAAGCTGGGCTGTGGCCGGGCCACTGGGGGAGGAGCGGGCACAGCAGCCCCTGCCAAGCCGGCTGCAGGCTGCCACTGCCCTGTTCCCAGCCAGCGCCCCATCGTTCCCCGAGAACAGACTCAGGTGTGCCACCAGCAGCGGAAGAAGGACGCCTCCCTCCCGAGGGCAGCCCACCCAAACAGAGAGTCCAGGGGACTTGGACCACACCTGCCAGTCTGCCCCGGCACGCCGACCAGAGACTCCTTGGGGAAGGGCTGTCGAGGGCCGAGGGAAAGGCCAGCACCGCCGGCCCCACCCTCCTCCCGCCTGGAGGTGGCTGTCCGTTCATGGAAGGACAGGAGAGGACAAGGACACGGAACCCAGGGCCCCCGGAAAATAGACCAAGTCTGCAGATTTATGTGACTCTATCTTAATTTTTGTTTGAAATGAAAATTGCAGAGAGTTCTCGTGTGCCCTTCACTTGGCTTCCCGTGACGCCACCTCATGTGACTTGCCACAGTAAGAAACTAGTGCGTTGTATTTTGAGAATAATTGGGCAGCCACTGGAACGTCAGAAAGGCAGCGTCACCCGCGGAGCTGCCTCTTCGTAAACCCGCCTGCGGGCTTTTGGCGGGCAGCAGGCTCTCACCTGCGCTCCGGGACCGGCCTACCAGCGGCCCCGCTCACCGCCCCGCACCACGCAGCGGCGGCCGCCGCGCAGGTGTCTGGCCAGGTGCTGGGGAGCGAAGCACGGTGGTGCTGTCTTCTCCCTCTGCGGGGACCCCTATCACTGCCCGCCGAGGGTCCCCAGTTGGAGCTGCTGCTGTGATTGCTTTTGCTGTTTCAGCCTCCACAGAGCCACACCATCTCCAGCTGGGAGGCACTACCCTCTTCTGCGTCGCCCTTCCCCCTTTATTTTGGGACAACATCATAAGCTTCAGCATCAGGGACGTGATGACGGAGAGAAGACAGAGACCGTGCGGTCAGGACACGGGCAGAGCCTTTGCACGGCTGCAGGACGCCGCGAGGGTTCTGTCTCCAGGACACTCCCGAGAGGCCTAGACGCTTGTGCCCTCCTGCCACAGCACATCTGGGCCTGGGCAGAGACGAAATCCATTAAAGGAAGCCAAGGCAATCTTTGCAGCTTAACCCATAATAAATTCCATAATAAAATTCCAAAATAAATTCCATAATAAATCATGTTCCTGAGCTGGAAGCCACCCGCTACCCCGGGCCATAGAGTCCAGCCTGGGCTGGCGCCTGGGTTGGCTCAGGCTCTGTGCCCGGACTCCGGGGGCACTTCTGCAATGGCGGATGACAGACTCCTACAGTCTCCTTGCCTGGGTGTTAGACCCCAGCCCTTGGAAGGGCACATGGTGGCCCTCTGCCACCCCCTCAGTGGACCGGATGTGTCATGGCCGGGCCAGGGCAGGACCTGCTTGGACCACCCAGTGCGGTCTGGCAGGAACTTGGTATGCAGGAGCTGGCCTCTGCCGCCCCCCACGCAGGCAACAACACTGTGAGTGAGCCCGAGGCCTCAGGAGGCCGGCCAGATGGGCCAGCCTGGCGCCGTGGCAGAAAACAATTTGTCAAATGGACTGTCTGCAAGCAACAGTGGTGCCCTTCCCTGCAGCTGGAGCCCTAAACCTAGCGAGGTAAATGCACCCCTCCCCCGCTGCACAAAAGGGCCCCACCTGGGCTTTTAGGCAAATCAGATGAGAGGTTGGCTTGGCCCCTGGCCAAGCAGGGGAGTCCTTCTCCCTGCAGCTGATTCATTTTCCTGCTCCTGGGAGGCATTTTGCTGGAGGGGCAGAGGTGTTCTGTCTGACACATGCTTCCCTGAGCACCTGCTGGGACAGGTGAAGGGCTGGGGGCTGGTCACCCGGGTCTCACTCTAGGTCCCCGTCCTCCAGGCTCCACTGTGACCAAGTATCACCAGCAGGGAGAGAACAGGCCCCAGGGGCCTCAGAGTGGGCAGCTGGCCAAAAATTAGTCAGGGAGGGCTTCCTGGAGGAAGTGAGACTGAGCTGAGCCAGGAGATGAGCAGGGATCAGCCAGGAAGGGGAGACCTAGGAGGGAGGCGCAGGCATGAGGGAAAGTCCCCAGCCCGGGGTGGCATTGGGTTAGGACTGGGGGTAGTGATGCCGCCTTTCTGTGACTTTGTGGTGGAAGGAACCAGAAGGGAGGTGTTGCCTTTTTTGCAATCCTACTGTGATTTTCTTGTTCCATTTAAAAAATGTTTTTGATAGAGATGATACCTTTGTATTCTTCAAAATTCAAAGCCACAGGAGTTCACACAAAGCGCTCCCCACCCCTGCTCCCAGCCCTTCCCCAGAGACAGGCACGCCCGTGCCCGGCGAGGCGGTAGCGCGCTCTGCTCTGCGCTCTGCTTTTCCCTCAGCACATGTTGGTGGTGGTTCTGTAGCAGGACATAAACTTCTCATTTTTCTACACGTTTTTCTGCAGTTGCATTGTGCTCCGCTGTGGATTTAACCAGTGTCCTTCCAATGTATGGGCGTTGTTTGATCTTTCGCTGTTAAAACCAGCAGTGGCATGACAATTCTTGCACACACGGTGCCTCACGTGCTTGAGTGCAGTGAGGCGCCCGTGCTTGTCCGAGACAGGCCGAGCACGCAGAGTGCTGGCGGCGCTGCCCCACCACACGGCTGGGCGTGCAGGGCGTGCTGTCCAGGTGTGTGCAAGAGACGCCAGGCGTCCACACGACGGCAAAGTCGCCACCCACGCATCTCTCAGACATACCCTGCGCCAGGTGAAGTGTGACTACTTATCTGAGGGCAAATCCTTGAAAAAGGAAACGCGGGTCAGGGGAGACGCGCTTGGCATTGCGCGGCCGCGGCCAGACCCGCTGCCGGGCCCCTGCCAGGTGCAGCCGCCCCTGCTCCCGGCGCGGCGGGGGGCGCCCGCGCGGTGCATCCGCGCAGCGTCCCGGCTGCTCACGGTGCTCGGGGCTGGGGCTGGGATCGGCACGCGGCGTTCGCTCCCGCCCACCCAGGGCCGTCCTGCTTCCTCTGCAAGTGCTCGTGGGCGGGAGGGCCCAGCGGGCGGGCTGTGAGCCGGCCACCAGGGCGGCGGGAGCGCGGAGAGGCAGGCCTGTGGGCCGGGCGCACGGCGAGCCGCCTGCCTTCCCAGCCAGCCCGCGAGGCCAGCCGAGGGCAGGCGGAGCCCCGTCGCCGTGCGTCGCCCTGCTGCGGCAGTGCGTGCCGGGAGGGAGCCCAGCGGCCACGAAAGTGGGGACGGCCGGAGTCACAGCTCCTCCGTCTTCCGACCTGCCCTGTCCTCCTGCTCTTATACCCTTGGGAGCCCCGAGAAGCGTCCAATCAACAACAAGCTTTAACATCCAATCAGAAACAGCGGGACTCAAAGCGTGGCCGCAAACAGCGGGGCACAGGGGGCTCTGCCTGGGGCCGGGGCTCTGCCCGGGGCCGGGGCTCTGCCCGGGGCCGGGGCTCTGCCTGGGGCCTGGCCCCAGCGGCGCCTCGGGCGGGCCGAGTTGCGGGCGAGGGGAGGCGGCCAGCGGCCGCGCCGGCCACGTTTTCCATGTCAGACTCGCCATGCGGACACGTGCAGGCGTCCCGCGCCCCGCGCCCGCCGCAGTGCGGGAGCCAGGCAGCCTGGGAGCGAAGCAGGCCGCTGCCGGGCTGGGGGCGGCTGTCCCCCACCTCGCCGCTCTGTGCCTCCGTGTCCTGCTCTGAAATGGGGGTGCCGGCCCGGGGAGGCGCGGCGAGAGCGGGTGTCTGAGCGCCGGGAGAGGCGGCCGGCCGGCGGTGGGTAGCAGGGCGCGGCGCCCGCAGCCGAGGCCGCGCGAGGCTCAGGGCAGGCGTGGCGGTGGCGCGACGCGGCCGCTCAGCGGCTCTGTACGCGGCAGCTCCGAGGGTTTTCCGGGAGCCGTGACCGGCGGCCCAGCTCCCTGTGGACCCCGAGAGTAACAGGCGCCCGGTCCCCGCGCTGGCGTGGCGTGGCCAGGACTCTCCCCGCCAGCATCTCTGGTCCTTTCCACTGGCCCACTTCTCCTGGAAAAGCCTGTCCCTTGCAGTTGAGCGCGATTTTGTCCGGGCCCTTCGGCAGGTGAGGGGCTGGGCGTCCACGCTTGCTTATCTGGAAGAATGCACCTTCCTGCTGCTTGCGCTGTAAACCAGCGGGTCAAGGGGACTCGGACACCAAAATCCAATCAGCCAAATTTTCCTGTTCCTGCGCAGGGGCTGTCACCACTGCA
>VSMD01041589.1:0-45559 GCA_008750895.1 Mirza zaza
ACACACACACACACACACACACACACACAAACGTAGATTGGTAGATCCTCCTTCTTAGAAGTGTGTGACCCTGTAATAGTGAGTTATTGCTTGTGAGCCTTACCTGGGGCATCTGTCAAATGGGCATATTGATACTTACCTCACTGAGCTATTGTGAGGAGAAAATGAACAATGAGCAAATCTATGGAAAGTGTCTAATGCTTAGCATTGCAACAAATACATGTGTTAGCCTCCCCTGTGTTCTCCCTTCTACAAATAGCTTGAATTTAATGTGAAAATTTCCTAGAAATCAGTTAAATTTGAAACAACACAAAATTGAATGTTTACATATTTATATGACAAAAAAGTTTTTCTGTGTTTTCTTTGTAGGACAAATTGCTTGATGGAGTGGAGTGGGGAAGAAAGCATACATCTCCTCATTACTTTTTATTTGATGTCCTTTCTTACCATCTTCTTTTATCTACTATTTGGACATTGGAATAACAGCCTCCCATTGAGCCCCAGAGAGGAGACAGTACAGATGACAAAGCATGAAGGTGGGTCTGCTGTATAACACACTGAAATCATGAGACCTGGTCCTTACTCCTGTGTACAGGACTATGGGGAGTCACTTCCCCTGTGCTGGCCTCAGCCCTTACACAGGAAAAGATTATATATCCCAATAGTTAAGGACTTAGATTTTGGAGTCAGAGTGGAGAGAAAATCTGTGTGCATTTAATAAGTAGCTTCATGATCTTTAGGAAATGTTGAGTCTCCAAATAAATGAAACTCATAACTAATGAGTTTAAATATGCCTGCATAGAGAATAAAGTGGGAGGAAGTTTAGGAAATGACATATATTATGGGATTAATGACAGGTGGGTCATTGATTAAATAATTCTCTACCTTTGGATTTGACTATTTTTTCTACAATTTCTAAATTGCTATTTTTAAAGTCAGAATTAAACCTGTAGAAACAGTGGTTGTTCTGAGATATTTCAAACATTAAAAGAATTATAGCATTAAGAGACTTCTATGTACTCATGGTTAACATAGAAAATATTACATATGCAATTCAATCTCACTTTGATGTCTTCTCTGATTACATTAGCCTCCTTCTCCCCCAGAGGTACCCATTATGCAGAATTTGAGTTTTTCATATTTAAGACATCTTATGGTTTTGTTACATATGTATATATCTGTAAGTGAGAAATGGTACTGTCTTGTGGCATGGTGTTATCTATACACGCGTGACTACCTCATAGAAAAAGAAGAAGAAAGAAACATGATGCGAACAAACATATTCTCACATCTCAACAGTGGAACCTGCTATATATGTCTCCTTGTCCTGTGTACTCTCTTGCAGACTTACTGAAACAACACACTCATTTCGTTAGTTTATATGCTGTAGGGAACACTAAGAAAATCTGCAGATTATATTCTCAAACTCTTTTTTTCCCTTATGTTTTCAAAGTCTTATACGTCCCTGAAACCAGCTAACCTAAAACAATGTCTTAGTGTAACCTGACATGGAACATGGAACAACATCCCATTTGTCTGGGCCTAGTTTTCTGTCTTTCATTCAAACTGTTACTCATCTAGGTCCTTCCCATATACCTGGAGCCTTATCTGGGCCATGTTGGTAAAAGAAAACAGTGATTTTTTGGGACTTAGTTTTCTTATGTCCAGTCTACTACACAAATTCCTTATTGACATGAGGATATATCCCATTTAGAATTCGATATGGGACTGTGACTCTGCTTTTCCCCTGCACCCCACTGTGTCAGAATTCTCCCCCTCTGGCAGCTGTGATGCTGAGCCCTGGGCGATTGCATGTAGCCCCTACTCCTTTCCCTCCCCTGTGGCAGTCACTGCTTGGCTAAGCAAGTGGGTAAACAGAGAAGCCTGCTGTCAATTTAAGGGGCTTCATGTGGGACAGTGCACAGAGAAGCATGTTGTGAAATTACTTTCATCTCCTGCCCTTCACTGAAATCCTGGGATGTGTAGACGTCTGACTGCTAAATGTTAAGTTTCTTTTGAAGGAAACCCTTGCCCCTTCCCCGGGCATCTATAATTTCCCTGAAGCTGCCCAATTGTGACTTTCATGTGGATAGATTTATACATTACTTCTGGGACCACTCTAGTATCAAATTCCTTTAGCTTAGGGATGTTCCCCATTCCAACACTGAGCCATTTTGTTATGGGATGGGCTGGCTATATGTTTTTGTTATTTTTACCTCCTAAAACAAAACACTTTCATTATGGATTAAAATTTAAAAGGCAGGAAATTAAACAAAACTCTTTTTTTTTTTTTTTTTTTTTTTTTGAGACAGAGTCTCACTTTATTGTCCAGGCTAGAGTGAGTGCCGTGGCGTCAGCCTAGCTCACAGCAACCTCAAACTCCTGGGCTCAAGCAATCCTGCTGCCTCAGCCTCCCAAGTAGCTGGGACTACAGGCATGCGCCACCATGCCCGGCTAATTTTTTCTATATATATTAGTTGGCCAATTAATTTCTTTCTATTTATAGTAGAGATGGGGTCTCGCTCTTGCTCAGGCTGGTCTCGAACTCCTGAGCTCAAAGGATCCGCCCACCTCAGCCTCCCAGAGAGCTAGGATTACAGGCGTGAGCCACCGCGCCTGGCTACAAAACTCTTTAGAAACCATTACAAGCCTACTTCTCACAGATAAACACTGTTAACTACTGAATACAGTCATGCTCTATGTCATGATGTTTCTGTCAGTGAAGGACCCCATATGTGAAGGTGGTCCCATTATAATGGAGCTGAAAAATTCCTATCAACTAGTGAATTATGTTTAGATACATAAATGTTTACCATTGTGTTACAGTCATCTACGGTATTCAGTGCGGTAACATGCAGTACATGTTTGTAGCCTAGGAGCAATAGGCTATACCATATAGCCAAGGTGTGTAGTAGTCTATATCATCTAGGTCTGTGTAAGTACATTCTATGATGTTCATACAACAATGACATTGCCTAACAGTGCATTTTTCAGAACATATCCCTGTCATTAAGTGACACAGGACTGTACATATATTAACATTTCTTTTAGAAATTATACTATGCAAATATAACCATGCATATACAAGAATAGAAGTGAGATGATATTGTACTAATGGCTTTGCAAACTTCTTTTTTTTGTACACATATAATATGCAGGTCAATCCATGCCATCAATATAAATCCACATAATATTAAAAATAGCTGGGAAACACTAATGGTAAATTTAAGTATGATAATAATGATAAAAATGTTAATATTTATTGCTGACTTCCTCAATTCCCAATACTATTGTTAGTGCTAATCCTATACTTCATTTAATCCTAACTGTAACCCATGAGGAGGAGCTATTACTGCCTGACTTTAAGCATAAAGGAACCGAGGCACAGGGAGGACAGGGCCAGCAAGTTGTGAGGCTTAGATTTGAACACAGGCTGTGTAGTCTCAGAGTAAATTCATCGAATGTGCTCCTGCTTCTCATATGATAAGACCCACCTTAATGTGGGTGGATACAGCACAATAAAACAAATTAAGGTTCCATGTTTTTTTTCTCAGTTAACTAGGCAGAAGAACTTTAAAATATTGATAGTAATCTGCGTCGTTTTGAATTTGGAGGAAATTGTCCAGTAATACTGTGGAAAGTTGTTACCCCAACATCTTGCCTTGCTGCCTGTGCCTCAGGGATTGAAGTGAATGGCTTTCCTGTGGTTGCGGCAGAGAATAAGAATGCTTATGTTTCCCAGTCATATGTTGTTAAATAAAAGAAGCAGTCCGTAACGGCATACATATTTTAGAACACCATTATAAGTAATATAGATTATGTTAATATATGTATACAAACAAACTGTATCTAGTGACAAAAAGGTAAATTGTGACCAGGAGAGCACATTCATTGTAATCCTGAGAACAGAAGCCGTAGTGCAGAGGGATAAGGAGTCAGTGAGAGGTGAGCAATGTTAAGAGGGAATGTAGAAAATTCTTTGGGGTACTTTGAATTGAAGGGTGGGAGAGAGAGAAAGAGAGAGAGATGGAGGGAAAAGGAGGAAAGGGAAGGGAGGAGAGGTATCTAATCTTGTGGCTGAATGGATGATGAGGTATCCCAGGAGGGATTTTTGAAAATCTTTTTCTTGACTTGAGCAAATTTAAAAGTTGATGTGAAGAAGCCATCTCATCTTGGATTTAACCCTTGAAGTTGGCCATATGTTATTTCCCAGCTTACTCTCTTATTTCCACTTTGGAGAAGATAAGACACCTCCAGTAGAATAATATGGGTTTACAGCTCAATACATATTAATATTTAGTTATTAGATAATGAAAGAATGGACAATTATGTGTCAAAGAAATGCAAATAGATATTGGATTTTTGCCTCTCTGGGAGGCAGCAGATGGCTGAAATCCTGGTGTGATGTGGTTAGATAATGTATGATGTGAGGAGCCCTACACTAGTGACTGCAAGATGGGTTCAGAATTTTCCTATACATATATTAACACACTGAGCAGTTAGAATCAGCCATTAGGCAAACAAACACCACTCCTTGCTTCCCTGGTGCGATCTATCACTGAGTTTACTAGGTGAATTAGAAGACGTGTCTCTCTTCCTAGCTTGAGGAACTGAATTTTGGTCTGCTCAGAGGCATGACGTGAAATGCCTCTGGAGAGTAAGCCCCATTGTATTGACAGCAGACCTCTTTGGGTCAGGGGCTAGAAGAAGGGCAAGAGAAAGATGCAGATTAATTTCAATTTACAAATATATTTTTGTATATTGTTTGTAATTTTGTATATTGTTTGTAATTATCTTCCAGAAAATGTATGTTTATAAAAATTTGGACAAAGAAAATATTTCTGGACAGATTGATAAAAGTAATGTACATATATATTCATTAATTTGATAAAGCATCCATTGTATTCAATTTTATGCTGAAATAACATTGATAAAACATAGGATTGACTCTGTGTGTGTGTGTGTATGTGTGTGTGTGTTTCTGTGTCTCTCCCAGCTCTATCACTCTAAATACATACTCACTGGTACAGCTTTACCTTCAATTCAGAGGGTGGCTGGATTCCAATATCAGTTATAGATGTCTTGCAAAATGATGGATACAGAGATTTCTACAATTGGGTGAATAAATCCAGAAAAATCTGCCTAGTATCTTGGGCCTATGCTCCCATACTTAATTCCTCCCTCCCTCTTTCCCAGACCCTTCTTCTGGGACTCTCAGAGTTGTGATCCTATCTCTGGCCACCAGGTGACATCCAACTCTATTGTACTTTTTCTTTTCTAATGACAAAGGAATATATTTTGCAGAGTAACAAACATCTCAGATGGTTTGTTTACTATGATGACAATTCTGTTTAGAAAATGTATATGTATATTAAAACAATTCCATCTGTTGTTGACCCCAAATGTATATCTCATTCACTAATGTAACTCTTCCCTCCTTAGTGCGGGTAGAGGTTTCCACACTGTAGAAGTATCCTTCCCTCAATAACCCCACTCCTGTACAGGATTGCCACACCTTCTCCCAACCCCTCTAAGTCATCCCCTCTCCAGTATACTATGGACACAGCTGCCTAGACCCAGATCTGGTGCCCCCATCCTCTCTCAGTCACCTTCTGCCTATTCTGCACTGATCTGTGTCTGCTGGTGAATGACAAGGTACCCTAGAGCTACCTGGTGTTTCATCCTATGGATGCTCCAGAGAATATTTTTCTCAAATCTTATCTTACACCTATTAGATTTTTCAGACTGGGATTTAAGAGAGGTATATTTTACTTCTTGTTTATACTTATTTGTAGACAACTTTGATAATGGTCATGCACTGGTTCTACCTTGTGACAGAGGCCTGAACTGCAGTTTGAACATCACTGAGCAGGAAGGTGGGAGGAAGGCGCTGTAGCCCAAGCAAACACTATGGATCTTTCTGGAAGTCTGGGTGGAAAAGGGGCTATTCCCCCTGTACAGGGATGCTGACAATCTCCAGACAGAAGGTCCAGCCTCTTCCTATACTGAAGAGAAAGCTATATGTGAGAGGAATTAAAAGATCATTTTTATTTTTATCCTTTGAGACCTATAATAAATAGCTATCTATATAAGCAATCTATATCTATAGATATAGATATCTATATAAGCAAAAATGAATCAAGGCTACTTATGATAACCTGTCTTTGCTCTCATTATTACCATCTTTCCATGTATATACTTTTCTATAATAACATTTTAAATTGTTTTATAGCAAAAATTTTTGATTTTCGTTTGCTTGATTGGTTTTTCATCAACTGGGACATTCCATCTTATGAATGCTTTGAAATATATTTCACCAGTATCCTAGATATGAAAAATTAGTCCTTTATCTTTTTTATAAATATATTATCTATATTTTCTTATCTATTTTCTTATCTATTTCCTTATTTATATTTTACACATATACTATACTTAAAACCCTTGTTCATATATATAAATAACTTTCTAAGAATTTCTTTATAATAAATTTCTGAAAGTATTATTTAAAAAGCATGCAATCTATAAAATTTTATATTAAAACAACATATTCAGAACACTATTACTAATAAATATTCCCAACAATATGGTGTGAAAATGTCTGTTTAGCACATGTAAGAAATGTAAATCATTGCTAATCTGGTAGGCAACAAACCACTTCCCATCACTGTCTTCATCGTTACCTTTTTTTTTTTTTTTTTGCTACCTTCTAAATTTCTGTCCTATGGAAGTGACAGTTTTCATACTCATGTAATTTAGAATTTTCTGATATTACTAACCAACTACACTGTGTGTATGGATTCTTTTTACCATGTGCACACTACTAAAAGGCACAGTTCAGGGCACAGCTCATGTGGCTGTTTGCATTGGTGAGCGGAATGTGTCCCTTTGAGTCAGGCAACTGTTTTGTGAGAATTACAGTACTGTGATGACAGACCTGGTTGGTGTATGAGTGAGTGGGTGTCAGTGTGTGTGTTTGCTGACAACCACATTTCCCTCTGCTTCCTTCTGCCCCTTCATGGCTTCACATCCCAGTTGGTCTCCCTTCCTAAATTCATGCCCAGAAGTGAAGGAAGGGAAATATCAGCATGGCAGTCCTTATAAGCAGATACTAGTCAACATCCTTCACTATGTTTTGTATATCTAGAGCAGTGGTTTCCAAATGGGAGCAATTGTGCTTTCCCTCCTGCAGGGACACGTGAAAATGTCTGGAGACATTTTTGCTAGTCATAACTGTGGGTGCTACTTGAATCTTGTGAAGAGCAGTCAGGCATACTGTAAAACATTCCACAATGCCTAGCACAGTCCCTAAAAAAAAAGAGCTCTCCTGCACAAAATATCAGTAGTTCTGAGATTGAGAAAACCTTCTTTAGAGAGTATAAATGTTACTACCCACACCTAGGTGTGTAGGTTCAGGGTGAAACTCAAATTTGGAGTCTGACCATCCTGGATTTAGAATAGCCATGTTGCCTCTTACAAGGCATGTGTCCTGAGAAATTGTATTTAACCTCTCTGAACCTTAGTAGAGCATACCTCATAGGAGGAATGAGTTATTGCCAGGAATATTGATACATGTTGAGTATTTCTTATCCGAATTGCTTGGCACCAGAAGAATTTCACATTTCAGATTTTTTCAGACTTTGAAATATTTGCATATATATAATGAAATACCTTGAGGATAAGAGACAAGTCTTAAACACAAAATTCCTTTATGTTTCATATATACCATATACACATAGGCTGAAGGTAATTTTATACAACATATTTTTAATAATTTTGTACATGAACCGAAGTTTGTATACATTGGACCGCCAGAAAGCAAAGGTATCACTATTTCAGCCACCAATGTGGAAAATCTGTGATTGTTTGGCAACACCATCATTCCTAACTCTGATTTTATATGCTAACAATAAGCAATCATTTTCTCATACTTTTTCATACATAACTACTAACCAGTAAAAATTATACCATTAATACAGTGAAAAACAATGTGTTCAGGGTAACGAAACAACACAGTTCTCAATGAATTTCTCTGCTGCTTTGTGATCAATAGATTCTTTATCACTACAAACCTTTCAAAATTTAAAGCAGTGTTTTTCTTAAATTTCCACAACCATCCTATTGAATATTCATAGTTCCCTTAAATTTTTATTTCATTGTCATAGACCTTTGCTTGTTTCATGATCAGTGTATCATTAAGTGCCAAGTGTTCCCTGCAATGCTGATGGAGTCACTCTTTCAATACATGATTGAGATCATTTTTGGATTTATGCAGTGCTTTTCTATTTTTCATTAACTTCTATTCATCACGTTCAGCATAAAATTTCAACAGTTTATCCTTCTGTTTCTCAAGGTCATATATGGTGGTCATTCCAACACCATACTCTTTAAGACATTTCACACACCACTGTCCAGTTTCTCTAATAGCTTGACTATCTTTGCTATGGATAAACATAAATGCTTTCTCTTTGTCTTAGCACTGTTATTCATAGAGGTATCTGTAAGACTTTTTGACATTTTCAACAATATTTTTATACCACAGAATAAAAAATAAGAAAAAACCACAATGAGTTATACACATATGTCTTGGCCCCATGTGGTCACCATGGGGAACCTATTGTTGGTTTCTCTGGCTTGCACACGTGCCATATTATTACCCTCTGGGGGTGTGCTTACTTGAGGAATCTGGCCATAAGCAGATAAGTTATATTGCACTTAAGGAGGTGGGAGAGTCCTTTTTCCCTTCGGGATGCTGAACAAACTGTTGTTGTGTGCCTGTATTTTGACTGTGACTGATCACATAAGGTCAGGTGTGGAATTTTCCACTTGTGGAATCATGTCGGTGCTCAAAAAGGTTTTGATTATGGAGCATTTCAGACTTCAGTTTCAGACTGGGGATGCTGAGTTTGTACTTAGAGAACTGTCGTAAGGAGTCAGAGAAACAGTATGTAAGGTGCCTACCACAGTGTCTCGCCAGTAGCAGCCCCTTGAAATATCAGATTCCTTCCCAATTCATTTCCTAGCTTCTGCTCCCCAAAAAGCTTTAACTTAAACTACATAACTATAAAAGCATAACTGTGTCCTAGAAAGATTCTGGAAATATGACAACAGGAAGGAAAATATACTCACATAGACCCACATTGTGTATAAAAGTCGGTGCTGCTTCTATGTTTGTAGAGTCGTCCAGTGAGGTGGGACAGGGAAGGTAAGAGTGACCTTCCTGCTTCTCCTCTTTTCTCAATTACAAGGTCCCATATTTTATGGTAGCATGAAACCCATCAAAGCCTTAGTAGAATTGTGTTATAATTTGGTATATATTCTAAGTATGAGATTGTGTGTGGGTATCGATTTCTGAACATTTCCTCAATTCCTTTCTGAAAGGATTTCCAAGTGAATTTTTCGTGATATATGATTTTGAACAGACTCTTAAAATATGGAACCTAATTTAAAAACCTCTCCATAAAATGAGCCTCCACTGCAATCACTCCAGTTAAGGAACTAAGAGGCACTTATTACACACAGCTCTGTGAGCCGTATGGAAAGCCATATCTTCAGTAGGTTGCTTGATGAGTATACAATGAGGAAAAGGGGTATTTATTTACATTGGGAAGACTTTCTCCTGCTATGGGGATAGCCCTTGGCAAGGAAGTTACTTTCTTTGGACACACATAGACAAGATTCCTTCAGCAGAGAGCAGATGGATATGCACTGAAGTCCTTGGCATTTGTGACTGTTCCCGTGTGGCACTGCTGTGTGGAGAAGTCTCTGCAATTCTGGTACTCAATTATAGGAAGCCCACATGCCAGAAAATCTAAGTCACATTCTCCAGTATCACCTTTATACTATAGGAATAAAGTCTACATAATGTTGTTCTTATTCGTTTGTAATATTTTTCAGTTGGTATACAACTAAGACTAGGAGCAGGAAGGCATTGTGGGGGTCCTTTAAAGATCCAAGCATTGAGGAGCGAGACCATAAGAATACTTGGGGAGCTGGTGAGACATAGAAAGGAGAGTAGACCTGTGAGCTTACCTTAAGACCCTGCCCAAGGGCAGAGCAGAACAAGTGCCCCTAAAAGGCAATTTACTACCAAGAGTTTTGAAGAGAGATGGCGCGGGATGTGTAACCCCTGTTTTTCCTTCCAAACTCACTAATCAGAAAAAAACGGATGCCAGATTTTAGGTGTTGAGAATGAGCCTGCCCATCACAGTTGCTATAGCAACCGGACGTAATAAGGGCGACTGGATGACTTTTTCCTCCCAGTTGCCATAGCAACCTGATGTAATAAGGGCGATGGTGGTGACTTTTCCTGGCACTTGCATAGCAACCTGACATAAAAAGGATGACCGAGGCAACTTTTTGGTGGCAGTTGCTATAGAAACCTGACGTAAAAGGGTGACCAGTGCGAATTTTTCCTGGCAGGTGCCATAGACAGCAATCTGACATAACAAAGGGGACTGCAACGACTTTTTGTGGCAGTTGCCATAGCAACCTGACATTATAGGGGCTACCCCGGTGACTTATTCCTGGCAGGTGAGATAGAAACCTGACGTAATAAGGGCTCCTGCGACCACCTTTTCATAGCACTTGCCATAGAAACTGATGTATTAAGGACGAGCACGGCGACTTTTTGTCTAATTGCCATAGAAACATGAGGTTATAAGGGCGACCATGGCGACATTTTCCTGGCATGTGCCATAGAAACCTGACCTAATAAGATGGACTGCGCCAAGTTTTTCATAGCACTTGCCATAGCACCCTGACTTAATAACGGCAACCATGGTGACTTTTTCCTGGCAGGTGCCATAGAAACCTGACGTAAGAAGGGCGATCACAGCGACGTTTTTGTAGCATTTGCCATAGAAAGCTTACTGAATGAGGGCGACCCTGGCGACTTTTTCCTCCCAGTTACCATAGCAACCTGACGTAATAAGCGAGAAGTGTGGGGTCCTGCATTCAGGCATTTGGGACTCATCTGAGGGTGCAGGTTTCCCGCGGTGGGGCCTGAACACACTCTGGGGTGTGAGGAGGCGAAGGTATCCCAGATCCAAGTTGTGTTGTTCCCTCTTTGGGACTCGGTATCCTGCTGTCTCTGGAGGGAGAAATGTGGGGCCTCCTGGCCCCAGTGAGGGTGGCGTTTTGCTCCAGGGTGTCCTAATGCTACTTTCCTCATAAAGGTGGGCACGGGATGAGACAGGTAACGACTCTCTCCAAGTCAGCTTCCCCCTCTGTAAAATGGGCGTAAGAATGCTCACCACAGGATTGCTGAGACCAGAATTGTGAAAACACTGGTTAAATAACAATCAGAGATTCCCATGTATCTGTCAGGTAGGTGTTGTGATTGGTTGGATGGTGTTCCTAGTAATTTGAGATTGTAATATACATTCTTCAATGGTTGCCACTTTTTTATCCATTCTATAATGAAATATTTGTAGAAGCCAGGAATCTATGAAGTGTTAGTTAAAAATGTCAGGTACAAGAGTTCTGTATTTTCAAAGTAATAATTACCTTATAGTTTACCCTATTATAAATGATACCCAGCCACGTACCTTAGAATAACTTGATAGGCCTAAATATCACTATTATTATTTCCCAGGATGTTACATTTTCAGTTCTGCAGTACCCGGACTCATATCCCTTCCACTGCCCTGCCCCCTGGAAAACGGCATTTCTGTCGCTATATATTAGGTTTCATGTTTAAGAAACTTATTGAAATGGAATCATGCAGGTGTTTTTTGTGGGTTGTTGTTTTTTTTTTTTTTTTAGCTATATCTGGCTTTTTTTGTTACCCTTGTTTATTTTTAGATTTACCAATTGTTATTACTATTTTCATTTACCTATATCAATAGTTTATTCCTTTTTGGTTGCTTATTAGTATTGTGGCATATGGCTACAACCAGAAATTGTAGTATCAATTCACTCTTTGATGGATATTTTCATTGTTTCCAATTTGGGGCTCTTCTAAATAAAGCTGCTATGAGCATTTATGAATAAGTCTTTTCATGGAAATATACTTTCTTTCTCAAGTGTAAATACTTAGGATTACAATGACTGGATCACACAACAAATGTAAGTTTAACATTTTAAGAAACTGCCAAACTGTTTCCAAGTGGTTGTACCACTTTTCATTGCCACCAATAGTGTATGAGAGTTTCATTCTCCACAAACTTGCCAATACTTGATATGGTCAGTCCTTTTAATTTTGGTCATAGTATCTCATTATAGTTTTTGTTTATCTTTCCCTAATGATCAATGATGTTAATCACTTTTTCATGTGCTTATTTGACATTTGTATATTTTCTTTAGTGGAGTGTCTATTGAAATATTTTGCCCATTTATTGGAGTGTTTGTTTTCATCATATTGAGTTTTATAAAATTTTCCATATTCCAGATACAAGTCTTTTTTAAGATATATGATTTTCAAACATTTTCTCCCAGTCAGAGGTTGTCTTCTCATTTTGTGAATTGTGTATTTGGAAGAGCTGAAATTTTTAACTTTGAGGAAATCCAGTTTATTGATTTCTTCACTTATGAATTCTGATTTTGGTATCTCATCTATGAAATCTTCATATAGCCCAAAATCATAAGGATTTTCTCCTGTGTTTTTTGGTAGAAGATTATAGCCTTAAGTTTATGTAAGATTTATTATCCATTTTGGGTTAATTTTTGCGTATGGTAGTACATACGGGTCACAGTTTATATTTGTGAATATGGATATGCGCTTGTTCCAGCACAATTTCTTGGAAAGATGATCCTTTCTCCATTGAATTGTCTTTGTACCTTTGTCAAAAATCAGTAGTCCATATAAGTGTGGGTCTTTTTCTGGATTGTTTGTTTTATTTCTTTCATCCACTTTTCTACCTTGATACCAATAGTAAACTGCATTAATGTAGATTTGTAAGAAGTCTTTAAATAAGTTAGTGTTTCTCCTCAAACTTTGTTCTTTTCAAAGTTGTTTGTATTTCCACATGAATTTTAGAATCATTGTGTCAATTTCTTAACAAAAATTTGGGGTTTTTTTTTAGGATTTTTATTTGGATTGCAGTGAATCTATAAGTCAGTTTGAAGAGAACAGACATCTTAACAATATTGAATCCTCCAACTCATGAAGACTATACATCTCTATTTACATCTCTAATTTCTCAGCAATGTTTTATAGTGTTCAGTGTGCAGGTATCGACAATAGGTGGACAAACTATTCCTAATTATTTTATACTATTTGTTGCTTTTACAAATGATGGTATTTTTAATTATAATTTTCATGTATTTTCCATTTTTACTAGGCTGTCAGCTGGCAAATGTTTAATATTAACTGTTGAGAAATCTTCGATGTTGAATCTCAGGTACTTACTCTAGGATGGAAAAGGTAATGATGCCTAACATGCATTTGCCCGTGTTTCTGTGTCACCTTTTAGATGTTATTGACAATGTAATAAAACTAAAGAGAAGAATATCCTAGAGACAATTCAACAGATCACCTAAAAAAAATCCATTCCTAAAATAGTTTAGTACCTTTGAATTTTATGTGTCTGTTTAGAATTGAGTCTGTTTGAATGGTAGGGTTTTTCTTCTTTACTCCCCAGCCATCTACCTCAATAAATCCCTTGATCTTAAGGACAGAGAGAGAGAGAGCGCGATAGTGTGAGAGCATGTATGTATGTGGGTATGTGGGTACATATGAAGGTTTATATTGCTAAACCTTCCAGGAATGCTTATTTTGAGGAATGCATGGCAATAATTACTGGTGCATCATGTCCGTGCTGTTCAGTTCTTAGCACATATTAGGAATGAGATCATAAAAGTGGTTGATTGTTTTTTTTCCCCAGCTTTCTTTGGCTAGAATGGTTACCATGGTGACTCAGTGACAACTGTCGAATTTGGTGTAGCTTGAATATCCATTCATGATTTTTACCTAAATCACTTATTACTAATACAGCTGTCAAGTGTTGCTTTTCCAATGCTATAATTCCTTCTAGAATTATCACTTGGTATTTAAGTATAGAGTAAAGCTTTCACTTCGTTGTTATTTATTAATGTATTATATATTTATTTATATCAGACTCAGATTCCCATTTTTTTTTTCTCAAAGGGTTACCCTCTGTTACTATCATTATATGTTTTGATGCTCAAATTGTCCCAGAATTGGCCAGGGGAAGAACTTTCGAGTTGGCTTTAGTGTCCATTTGACAACTCCCTAGAATCCCTTGAGCATGTGCTTTACTCTCTGAGCCTGACTATCTCTTCATTTGCAGAAAGGAAGTAATGATGCCCATCTCAGAGCATGGCTTTGAGGATTTGAAAAGGTCTGAAAATAACAACTTACAGCATGTACCATCTAGTAAGCCCTCAAGAAATTTAACTATCTCATTCTAACTTTGCCCCTTTCATTCTGTCAATGTGTTGCCTCCGACATTAACATAATAGTATGACTACCAGGAAGAATACTTGGAAATGTAACAGCAAGCAAAGATAAGCCCACATTTCCATTATGTGTGAGCTTCAGTGTCACTGCTGTGTGGGGGAGGGTATTGTGGAATGGAGGTGGGGCAGAGCTTCTAGTTAACTGAAAGGGGATAGACACCCCACCCCTTGCATTTCATGTCCTTTCCCATCTCCTTACTTCACTTTCTGTTTCATATGCTATTTTTAAAAAAATCCTATTTCTCCCTTTTGTAGTATGACATCTGACAAGGATGTGGGCTATTCCCTAGACCAGGAGCTCATAGAGAAGAACCCAGTGTGCTGTGGAGTCTGCTAAATAGGTTACTGGAGCAAGAGTGAAGAAATCGGGCTTCCTTCATTGGGACATGTCAGGTCAGTCACTACCTTTTGGCCATTCTCTTTTATACTACAGGATAACAATTCCCATTCCTCTTGACCACCAATTATAGTCCAGAGTTTAATTGTGATCCCATATGGGAAAGAAATCTGGGCTTAGGTGGGAGGAAAGGTCTAGTGCACTTTCACATAATTACATGAACAGAGACACTCCAGATGTCCCAGAACTCTACATGGTGAGCATTAAATTAATTGTAGTCAAATGTGAGCTATCGATGTGAGGATTTTTCCAACTGAGGTCCGTGGACTACTTCATCAAAATCATAAGGGATTACTTGTTAAAATAGCAGATATTTCAGTCTACCCTAAGTCAGTTGATCAAAGTCAGGGAGATGTCTACATCTTGAATAATTTCACCAGTTGGTTCTGTTTCTTATCCAGGTTTTAAAAGCACTTCTGTGGATTTGTGACAAGGTCCATTAAAATTTTGAATCCTTTAATGTCTAAATTCATTGTTATTTTTTCCTGTTATTCAGAATCAGTTGATGAATAGGATTGAGTTGAAAGAATATTAAGCTTTATTAAAGACAAATGCCAACCATAAAAACATCAAAACTGTAAAAATCTCAGCCTGGAAATTTTATAGAACTCACATTTGTTGATCTTTTACTGTGTGCCTACCACTGTTCTAAAGGTTTTTATAATATTAACTCAAGTGATTTTCAAAGCAACAGCCCATGAAGTAGGGATAATTATTTTCCCCGCTTTACAGAAGAGGAAACTGAGCCACAAAAAGGCTCTTTCACTCTCCCAAGGTCACAGAAAGCCAGATGTTTCAATGACTTTGCAGTGGGATTTTTAAAATACTGGGATTCCTGACTACTGACACTTGTAAAACTAAAACACAAAGTAATATTAATATTTGTTTAAAAACATTTTGTTTTTAAACAGTAAGCATGGCATTATTTTGGCTTTAAAGATAAGGCATTTGAGTGACTATAAAGGGAAATACAAGTATTCAAAATCAGATAGTTTTTAAGAACTAGGGCTTTTCCCTAGTCTGTCTCCAGAGTCCACACTCCTAACTAGTACACTTAGGAAGAAAAAAAAGACATGTGCTGAACCTTGTCAGTCTATGGTGTTTGATGTTAGACAGGGCCATATGTCTTTGGGTGAAAACTATTCTTCAGTAGCCTTTCTGTCATGTACCAGGTGGTATTTATTTAAGAAAAATTAAAAGGTTATAATTGTAAAAACAAAAGGGTAATAATTTTTTAAAAAACATAATCATCACATTTACTATGCTTTAGACAGCTTGGCTGTTAAATTCTGTGGACTTCCATGGTGAATTCTATTCCAGTTTAGAAATTCAGAGTGTGATTAGAAATCACATTGTTCTATGCTTTGTTGATTGGGCAGCAGGGTTGGTCTGATCACCCTTTAATAGGTGAAACAGATGTATTTTGGTGAGTACTCAAGGCTCCTTAGAGTTAGTGGGTTAGACCTGTCACTGTGGTCCATGTATGTCTCCTGTATTGCACTCTATTGCTTGTCCATCAGACATGGCATTAGTCTTATTGTTATGTGTAGTAAATCACTTTTCAAGGGCTCAAAAGATATATGCTTCTCTTACATAAATGTGCAGGTAATATAAGAAGACACTAAGTACCTTAAAATAAAAGGAAATGGGGTATTGATTTTCCTCTCCTTCCCCAAACTCTATTGGGATGTTAGAAGAAAAATTCCTGGACTAATAACAGAGTGTGCTCTTTTGTGTCTAGCTCTTTTTCAATCAACATAATGTGTGTGTCATTTATGTTTTGTTTTCTATACTTATAGATTGTCATTCTCATTGGTGGATAGTATTACATTGTGTGGGTATTTCACAATGTATATACCCATTATGAGGATTTACATATTTTTCAGTTTCCGACCTATTATGAAAATAGTGCTGTGAATGTTCTTGTATATATCTTTTGGATGGACATTTATTTCTCTTGGGTGTATATCAAAGAGTGGCATTTCTGAGTCATAGGTTATGTGTATGTTCAGCTCAGTAGATGCTGCCAGTTTTTCAAAGTGGTTGTTCCAATTTGTATTCCAACCAGCAGCGTGTAAGAGTTGAACCATTCCACATCTTTGCCAACACTCGGAATTTTTCACCTGCTATAGTCTGAATGTGTACCTTAAAATTCATGTGTTGGAAACTTAATCCCCATTGCTACAGTGTCGGGAGGTGGGGCTTTTTCAGGGAATGAATTCCCACTGACGTGGCCCGATTACAGGATGGGGGATGAACATAGAACATAAAATAACGATACAGACGCACATGGACATGACAATGATTCGAGTGACCAATGCACCAGTTGCTTTATTTTTATACCCCCAAGACCCAAGGTTAGTTCCTTGTACGTGAGCATCTGAGCATAGTAGTGATATCAGTCAATTCCAGAGTTGTTTCAAAAAGGGAACAATTTCCCGTGGTCTCAGACCACAAAATGGTTACTAAAGTTAAGGTGCTGGAGAGAGCTCAAAAGCCAAGGCCGAGATAGGCAACATAAAACAATGTAGCCATTTGAAGTGCTTCTTGGTCTCAATCCCAGGCAGCGGCTCCTCTCTGGCCCCCATGGTTGTGTCTGTCTTAGGTCGCCCCCCCCCCATTGGGAGTCTTACCTGTCATTGACTACCAACCATCAATTGGGGGCCAGTTCTTGGGAGAGTTCTTCTTGTTCTTGTTCTCATGGCCTCCAGACTCCCACCAAGGGGCCCTCCGTGTGGGAGTTGGGAGCATTTGCTTATGTACAACAACTCAGGCCTTTTATCAAGTCACAAGGCAGCAACCGTGTCTGAAGAAAATGCTGACTACTGCTGGGTCAGGCAGCACACATACATTACAGACTATAGTGAATGATTAGTATAAGGCATAACACCAGAATCAGCCCCCAACACCCACTCTTGTCTTTCTGCCTTCCACCATGTGATAACACAGCAAGAAGGCCCTCACCAGATGCCCTGACCTTGATCTTGGAATTCCTGGCCTCCAGAACTGTGAGAGAATAAATTTCGCTGTTTGTAAATTACTCAGTCTCAGCTGTTCTGTTATAGCATGACAAAATGGACTAAGAAACCATGTTTTAAAATTTTTGTTGTTCTGGTGGGTTTGTGGTTGTGTATCATTGTGGTTTAAATTGTAATTTCTCTGATTTAATGCCTCTTTAACTTTCTCTGAAGTTATATCACTTCTAATCTAAAGGTCTCACCACTTATTTTTTTAACCTTCTAATTTATTTGCGTAAGAAACTGGATCTTTTGTCCTGTGGAATGCTGACACTGTTAAATATATTTTTACATATGGAGGTAGTGGCATAATTATTGTCTTGGCTCCATTAATACTCAAATTATATTAATAGTTTTTCTGATATTGAAACACTTTGTATACATGGAATAAGCTCCATAAGGTCATGATCTATTTAAGAACAATCTTTCTTATTATTTTGTCTGATTGTTCTGTAATTTTATTTTTGATTCAATTTTAGCTGTGTTTTTAAATCACTTTTATACTTCTTCATTTTATATATTTCCCATACCCTTGAAATAGTTTGAATAATGTTGGTATTATCTTACATCTAGCAGTTTGCTAGAATTCTCTTCTGGAAATATCTAGGGCTGGTGCTTTTTTATGAATGAATGATTTACCCAAATTCAGTATGTCTTATATGTGATTGATCTCATTAGACCCTTTGCCTTTACTGGGGCCAATTTGTATAAGTTGTGTTTTACTAGAAAATTATCCATTTCATCTGTTTTCAAATGTATTCAAATAGAATTCTGTGAACTTTGCATTTAAGAGACTTCAAATTTTCTTTGTATTGAAGACTATGTTGTAGTGAAAACTATGTCACCCTTGTCATTAAACCTCGGGCATTTTTCTTTCTCTCCTTTTTGATTAATTTATTCAGTGACTTTTCATGTTTTTGATATCCTCCCAAGCAAACCTGCCATGACTTTATATATAAATCTCACTGTAGTTTTCTTTTCTAACCCATTCATTTCCACTTCCACCTCTAACTAGTTTTCTTGTTTGTTGGTTTTTTAGGTTTTTTTGCCTGCATTCTTTTAGTTTATGTTGTTCCTTATCTGGCTTTCTGAATTTAATGTTCAATTGATTTATTTTTATTTTTACCAGTCTAAGTATTTAATGCCTAAAGTATTCTCCGATAACTGCTGTAGTGGTACATTCTGATATATTCTGCTTTCATTATTATCATTCTCAAATAATTCCACAATTTTAATCTGTACTTGCATTTGAACCCAAAATTTAACAGCCTCAGGTATTAATATGATTTTTCATAATTTTCCTTGTTCCTGCTGTCATTTTTGCTCTATAAAATTATATTTTTGCTTCATGATTAGGTACATAAGTATTAATGACTAACATTCCTAGTGAATTTTAGCCATTATTATTATCAAGTGTGCTTTTGGTTTTTTTAAATCCCTTTTATTCTCTTAAATAAAATTCTCAATTGTACCCTTTTAAATATTGTTATAAACTCTGAATTGTTTTTATTTGTAATTGTCTGGTATACGTTTGATATTTTGAAATTTTTAACTATAATTGAAACCTTTGTTTTAGATATGTCTCTTGAAAACAAATAGTTTTGGATTTTACTTTAAAAGGCATTCTGCAAATCTTTTTCTTTCAATAGGTAAGTTATATCCATTTACAGTATTGATATAGTCAATACATTTGATTAAGACTCAGTTCTGTTCTATTATTTATATATATGTATAAATTACATATACAATATCAGCAGATCTTTCACTAGAACATATATTTTATTTGCTCTCTCTTTTTATTTGGTATATGGAATGGTTATTTCCCTTTTCTTGGGGCTACTTTTCCTTCTAAACAACCTTATTAATCTCCTTAATGTGGAAAGAACTCTTCCTGAAGAATAGAGAGACAGGCAAAAATATCTACAGGTAAGTCATATAAAAAACATACAATGCATTAAACTTTCAAAAACATGTAAAATTACAAGAACTAAAGAAATGCAAATTTATATCCTGGGCCATCATGTTGAATAAAAAGGAAAGTGCTTAAAAATGTGATATTAATTTACAAAATAATACCTGTATGTGCACACGTTTTCCTTATGTTATATATGTGTGTGTGGGATTATTTTGTGTGTGTGTGTGTGTGTGTGTGTGTGTGTGTGTGTGTATATATATATATATATATATATGGTAGATCCCCATTCCTGCCTCTACTTAGATGTGTGTGACCCTGTAATAGTGAGTTACCCTTTGTGACCCTGACTTGGGGCATCTGTCAAATGCACATACTGATACTTACCTCACTGAGCTGCTGTAAGAAAAAAATTAACAATGAGCAAACCTATAGAAAGTGTCTAACATGTAATACTACAAGAAATATAGGTATTAGCCTGCCCTATTAACTCCCTTCCACAAAAGATACATCTTTAACACGAACATCTCCTAAAGATAAAATAGATTTGAAGCAACAAGAAAGGGTATGTTTACATATTTCTATGATAGAAAAGCTTTGCTGTCTCTTCTTTGTATGACAAGTTTCCTGATCACAGAGTAGAGGACAAAGCAAATCATTCCCTCATTACTTTTTACTTGATGTCCTTTCTTATCATTTTCTTTTGCATTCTGTTTTGACACTGGAATAGCAGCCTCCCATTGAGGCCCAGAGAGGAGACAGTACACAATGACAGAGCATGAAGATTGGTCTGCTGTACAACACACCAAAATCAGGGGATCTGGATCCCCAATACCAGATCTATCCTTGTGTATAGGACCATGGGGAGTTACTTCCCTATACTTGCCTCAACCCTTCCACAGGAAAAGATTGTATTTCCCGATAGTAGGGAGGTGGGCTTTGGAGTCAGATAGAGTGGGGAGAAATATGTGTGTACATTTTAATAACTGGTTTTATGATCTTTAGGAAATGTTGAGTCTCTAAATAAATGAAACCCATATGTAATATACATACATTAAATATACCTGCATAGAGAATCAAATGGGAGGTAATGCACAAAAGTTATTCATTTAAAAGTTAATCAGTGATGAGGTTATTGATGAATTTACTTATCTCTGGAATTGATTATGTTTTCCCAAATTTCAAATTAATATGGACCTTTTTAAATTTAGAATCAAATCTCAGAGAAATAGTAGTTATGAAATATTTCCAAAATATACAAAATTATAGAATATAACAGACTTCTATGTACTCTTGTCAACATATAAAACATTTCATATGCAATTGAAACACTTTTTTTGAGACAGAGTCTTGCCCTGTTGCTTGGACTACAGTACAGTAGCATAATTGTAGCTCGCTGCACCCTCAAACTTCTGTACTCAAGTGATCCTCTTTCTCCAGCTTCCTGAGTAGCTGGGACTACAGGCGCATGCTTCCACTCCTGACTAATTTTCCTATTTCTTGTAGAGATGGGGTCTCGCTCTTGCTCAGGCTGGTCTCGAACTCCTGGCCTCAAGTCATCCTCCTGCCTCAGCCTCCCAGAGTGCTAGGATTACAAGTGTGAGTCACTGTGCCCGGCCTGAAACACTTTTAAGTCTTCTCCGATTGTATTAGGCTCCTTCTTTTTCAGACGTAACCACTATGCAGAATTTGGGTTTTACATTTTTAAGACATTTATGTATACTTTTTTATATATGTATATATCTGTAAGTGAGATATGGTGTTTTTGTGCCATGATTTTACTTCTAAATACCTGGCTACCTCATGGAAAAGCAGGAAGGAAGAAACACAAGAACAAATACACATTCACATCTCAACAGTGGGACCTGTCATGTATGCCTCCTTGTCATGTGCACTCTCTTTCAGACTTACTGAAACAGATACATGCATTTCCTCAGTTTATGTGCTATAGAGAATACTTACAAAATCTGAAGATGTTAATTTCAAACCCCTTTTTTTTTCCTGATGTGTTCAATGTCTTAGTGTTTCCCCAGAGCCATCTAGCCTAAAACAATGTCTCAGTATATCTTGAATGTATAAGGTCTTCCATCTGTATGGGCCCAATTGTCTGTCTTTCATTCAAACTGCTAGTCATGTAGGCTTATCCTGCACATGTGGAACCTAATCTGGGCCAGGCTGGCGAAAGAAGACAGTGATTGCCTGACAGTTGGTTTTTATATGTCCAGACTACTATCCATATCCCTTGATTGGTTTAAGGATGTATCCCATTTAGAGCTTGATCTGATTTTGTATTATAATTGCTTGCCATGAGTATATTTTCCATTACATTTATTATTTTTAGTTGCACAAGGAAGATACTTCAAAGGTGTTTGAATTCACATATGTTAATTGATCTTGGGGACAAAAGCCATAGTGTAGTGGGATAAAGCATCAGTGGGAAATTAACAATGTTAACAGGGTATGTGGAAAAGTATTTATGGAATGTTAAATGTAAAGGGGAAGAGAAGAAACCAAGAGAGGGGGGGGAGAGAGAGAGAGAGAGAGAGAGAGAAAGAGAGAGAAAGAAAGAAAGAAAGAAAGAAAGAAAGAAAGAAAGAAAGAAAGAAAGAAAGAAAGAGGAGAAGAGATATCTCCATTATGTGGCTGCATGAATGGTGATAAATCCAATGAATGATTTTTGAAAATGTTCAATTTCTTGAAACTTGATCAAGTTTAAAAGTTAATAGGTTGCTAGAAAAATTCCAATGAAAAGAAATTAATGGGAAGGAGCCATCTCATCTCAGATTTAACCATTGAAGTTGCCCATATATTCATTTTCCTTATTACCCACTTATTTCCACTTTAGAGATCATGGGATACTTCCAATGGAATAGCATGAAATATGAGCTCAAATGTCAAAGAAATGCTAGTAACTGTTGAATTTTTGCCTCTTTAGGAGAAAGCAGATGGCTGAAATCCTGATGTGATGTGGCTGGATAATTCTGAAGACCCTGGTGGTGACTGTGGGACTGTAAAACAAACTGAGCAATCCAGAAGCAGCAGTTAGGCAAAAACCATGCCTGGCTCCCCTGGTGTGATCTATCACAGAGCTCACTAGGTGGGCTCAAAGACACACCTGTCTTCCCAATGTGGGGAAGTGGATATAGGTCTCCTCAGGGGCATGATGTTGAACAGCTCTTACAAGCTTCTGAAAGCACCCAAAAAATAGAGAAACTACTTTCTACAAAACTTTGAAGTCAAGGAATAACACAGAGACATTTGCTTTCTTCAACTAGATGTCTGTTTTTTTAAAAATGGGAAACAATGAGAAATTATTTTTCACAATGTCTCCTTAGCCCTGAGGCTCAGCCAGCCCCTACTACTGTGTCTCTCAATTTGAAGGGCCATTGAATTCCCACTCCATGCCATATACTCCAGGTAAGTTTTCTTATTTACCCCTCAGGACAGCTCTGTAAGGATGGTGTAGTGTCAGTCCCATTTCCCAGATGACCAAGCTCAGGCTCACAGAGCCTAAGTCACCTCTCCAGATAAGTGACAGGATTGGAAAGAGGTTCCACCCCTTACCCTCCCTAGAGGACCCTGAGCAGTCTCCCCTTTAGAAGATGGGTTTCCAGGGCTAGAAAAATGGTCATGTCACACTCCTCTGCTATTGTGGCCACACAGGCCTCACTGAACATCAACATCTCTGGGTGATGAAGATGAAATCCTGGCTTTGTGCCAAGAGACCTGGGAGTAGGGCCACAGGAGTTGACTGATCCCCGAAGTGGTGAGTGGGCTCACGAAGAAGCTCACGTGTTGCTTTTGGGACAGGTGAGCCAGAGGGAAATTAATATGTACTAAACTACTTTGAGCCAATGCAGTTTATAATTCATCTCCTTTAATCCTAACAGCTATTCAAGTTACCCATTATTATGTCAATTATTCAGATCAGGGAACTAACTTTAAGGAGAGTTTATGTAAATCAGGGAGACAACTTGTTTTCTCCAGATTAGCTGCTAACTTTGGAATTACTTAAAGTGTTTTTGGATTTTGACTTGATGCCTCCAGGGCTCTGAATGCTCTAATTTCCCTCAAGGCTGATAATACAGACACCCCAAAGTGTTTTTCAATGTATTTCATCTTCTTTAATCCTAACCGGCATTTAATTTGCCCAATATTATCACCATTATTCAGATAAGGTTACTGACCTTAGGGAAGATTAAGTAAATTAGGAAGATACTCTTGTTACCTCCCTATTGGAAGTTAATTCTGTATTAGTCTAAAGATTTTCATATTTTGTGCTCATGCTTTCTGGGCACTAAATGATCTAATCTCCCTGGGGTCTGCCATTAAATGCTTCCAGGATGTTAACCTTTTTAGAAAAATTATGACCCAGGTAGTTTTTAAGTCACAATATTATTGAAGTTGAAAAACAACTTCTAAATTAAAAAAAAAACTATATGAATTGTATCAAAATTTTCTGGAAAATATTTGCAGTCTACATGGGTTAATATGCATGGTTTGTGAACACACTAACAAAAAGATTGGCAAGATATTTCAACCTAGAATTCACATAAATTTATACATGAATAGTAAAGATGTTAAAAATGCTAAAACGGCAAGAACTAATGTGATGCAAATATTTTAAAATCTTGAGAATTTACATTAACTGGAAAAGACAAATTGCAACAGAAGATGAGGACTGTGATTTCACTTTTGGAGAAGACCATGTATGTAGGTATACATGTCCATGTCTACCTCACCCACAGGAACATGTCTGGAGAGTATGCTCTATTCTGTGGACCACAGACCCCTTAGGATCTGGGGCTAGGAGTCTGGCCAGTGAGATGTACAGATTCATTTCAATTCATAAATGTGCTTTTTTACATTGTTTGAAAAAATTTTTAATTATAACTTATTTCCTTTTTTCTTTTTTTTTCATACTTGCAGATATACATGGAATCGGTGTCTGAAATTTTATATTCAGGAAAAACTGGTTTGATAAAATATTGAAACAAAATACTTGTGAACAGATAGACAAAAGTGAGGTGCACATATATACTCTTTACTTTAGAAAAGTATTCATTGTATTTAATTTCCTGGGGAAACACAGTAGATGAAAAAAATGAATTGACTGTGTGTGTGTATATGTGTGTGTGTGTGTGTTTTTCTAGCTCCTTCTAGCTCTACCACCCAAATACAAGTCACAATTGCAGTAGTTTTTTTAATATAGGCTGGGCCTGGACTTCCAAGCTCAGGTTCATATATTCCAGAAAATGTGCTTTTTTTCTGTAATCCCAAAAAAGGATGGATATAGAAGATTTGTTGCAAGTATGTGAAAAATTCCAGAAAACTGCCTGATCCCTTTAATCAAGCTCCCAACTTTAATCTCCCTCCCCCGTCCCCCACCGCTGCTGAGCAGGAATGTAGGAGGGGAGGGGCTGTGGCCCAAGAAAACTCTATGGATCTTTCTGGAATCTCAGTGGATCATGGGCATTCCCAGTATATAGGGATACTGATGGCCATCAAACAGACATTACTGCCTTTTGCTATAGTAAAGAGAAAGCACTATTTTATAGGAAGAAATAGATCATTTTAATTTTTATGCTATAGGACCATTGGATAAAGACCTATATAAGCAAAAATGGGTCCAGGCTGTATATTATCTTTGTAATCCTCCTTATACTTATTATTACCATCTTTTCATGTAAATACATTTCTATAATATTTGAAATTACTTTACAACTTTATAATTTTATATGGACTTAATATTTCATCGTTATACCTCAAACTTTATTTCCCTAGTAGTGAAAATTTAGTTCCCTTACCACTTTCTATTATAGACAATAGTATACTTAACACCCTTGCTCATAAGTGCAAATATCTTTTATTTTTTTATGTTTTTATTTTTTTTCCCTGTCCCCACCCCAACATGCCAAATATATAAATATATTTGTAAGGACTTCTTTTTTCTTTTCTTTTCTTTTTCTTTTTTGAGACAGAGTCTTGCTCTGTCATTCCAGCTATAGTGCTGTGGCTTATCACAGGCTCACTGCAACCTTAAATTCCTGGGGTCATGGGATCCTCCAAACTCAGCCTCTGGAGTAGCTGGGACTACAGGCACACACCACCATGCCCAGCTAATTTTTTCTATTTTTAGTAGAGATGGAGTCTCACTCTTGCTCAGGCTCAGGCTGGTCTTGAGTTCCTGACCTCAAGCAATCCTCCCCCCTTCGCCTCCCAGAGTGCTAGGATTATAGGCATGAGCCACTGCACCCAACCAGGATTTCTTTATAAGTTCTTGAAAATGTCCTTTCAAAAACCCGGAAGCTCTAAAATTTTATATTAACATAATGAAATCAAAATACTCTTAATAAGTTATATTCCTAATATCAGTATGAAAGTTCCTGTTTCTGCCCACATTAGAAATAATGTGAATCATTGGTTATGTGATAGGCAAAAAATCATCTCTTTCTTATTTTCATTATAACTTTTTTGTTCTCTTTTAGAATTCTGTCCTGATTGTGGCATAATCAATTTTCACAACCCCATGTTATTCAGAGTGCTCTGATATTCCCTATTATCAACACTGTGTGCATGACATCTTTTCATCATATGTACACTGCTAAAGGACACAGTTCAGAGCATGGTCCACGTGGCTATTTGCTCTGGTGAGCAGAATGTGTCCTCTTGGAGCCCAGCAACTGTCTTGGGAGAATTCCAGCATTGTGGTAACACAATATGGTGTCTGTATGTGTGCACGTGTGTGTGCACACGCTGACAACCCCATTTTCCTCTGCTTCCTCTGTCCCTTTGTATCTTTGCATCCTGTCTTGCCTCCCTTCCTAAATTCAGGCTTAGAAGTAAAGGAAGGAAATTATCAGGAGGGCAGTCCTTGTAATCAGACCCTTGTCAACATCCTTCACTGTGTCCTGAAGATAAACATGTAAGAGGAAGTGCTGATGTGAAGGGTATGCACCTGTGTAGCCCTTGATAAGTATTGGTCTACAGACACTCATAAAGTAGTTCCATTTAGACTCCCCAAGTGGAGACAGGCGAGAAAGGCCCCAGAGGAGTGAAGAAAGTGCTAATGCTGATGTGATGATGCAGAGGGAAGGCCCCTCAACTCTGTGGTGGACAAACATGTTAGTCATTACTGTGATACAACAGAAGACCAGGCCAATATCATTTTTTAACAGCTTTCTTGCAATTAAACTTATAGACAATAAAATTCACACATCTAAAGGATATAATTTGATGAATTTTAATAAATGTATACAATTGTGTAAGCATCACCATTATAGAGTTTTAGATGTTTTCATCACAAAAAACCCCATTGTGCTTGAATGCAGTTAATCTCTGCCACTACTTGCACCCCTAGGCAATCACAGATATGTTTTGTGTGTCTATTCTAGACATTTGTCTGTTCTAGACATTTCATATAATTGTGATAATACACTGTTTGGTCTTTTGTAGGTGGCTTTCTTCACCTAGTATAGCATACTCAATGTTCATTCATGTTGTACCATGTGTCAGAATTTTATTCCTTCTAATAACTGAAAAATATTCTAGTATAGGGATATACCACATTTTGCTTATCCATTCATGTGTTTATGGGCACTTGGGTTATTTCCAGTTTGGGGTTATTATGAATGATTATTCCAAATACATTAGTGTACAAGTTTTTATATAGACATATATTTTTATTTCTCTTGGGTGTGCATCTAGGAGTGGAATTGCTGGGTCATGTGGTAACTCCGTTTTGAATGGTTTGAGGAGCTGCCACACTGTTTTCATGACTCTGACAGTCTTGACGAGTATAAGCTTAGTTAGTACTTTTTCTCCTTTAGACTGGTGTTACAGCTTTGGGAACAAATACTACAGAGTTGAAATTCCTTTCTTATTACATCATATTTGGGAGTATGTGATGCTCAGATGATGTCACTGGTGATGTTAACCTTCATCTCTTGTTTAAGGTGGTGTTTGTCAAGTTTCTCCAGTTTTTCTAGTACAGTAACTATTTTCCATTCCCTACTTTGTTCTTCAAAAGTGAGTCAATGATCGGGGGTGGAATTAACCTTAACCTTAGGGAAGGCAGATAGCTACATACATTATTTAATATTATTTGATCAAGGCAATTTCTCTCCTCTCACCCATTAATTTTTTCAAACATTTATTTGTATCAATATGGATTTGTGTGAACTAATTTTGTAGGTTGGGTTATTTTGCTGAGTGCATACATTCCAAAAGAAACTGCAACATCCTGATTTCTGCAGTGCAGCCTAGAATGTGAGGGCCCAGGGAGATTAGAACACTCAGATTCCTGACAGCTTCAGGACACAAAGCTTTAGTGAAATTCCAGGCTCCATTACTGAGCAGGCATTAACAATACAGTTTCCCTGACTTACATCCCCTCTCCTGACTTCCTATAACCTGATGTAAAATGGGCATTTAATTATGTTACAAAGGTTATATACAGGAGATATAATTTAGAATACCATTGGGTTACATTAGTTTTAAAAACATTAATATGCTACTTTCCCAGAAGAAATACCTGTTGTTGTGACTGAGTCCCCTGTCTGCCACCTTAAACGCCAGTGATTCAGTCTCCAAGGTCTCTTGCCCCCAGGAAGAGGATTTCTCTTCCACCATCATTATCATCATCATCATCACCCAGAGGGTTCATTGAGTGAAATTCATGGGAGAGTGAAATGACTGGTCCCTAAACCTTGATGGCCCTTCATCTATAGAAATCAGGGGGTATGTGAAATGTTTCCCAACCTTCCTTCATTATCCAGAGCAGCCTTTTTAGATCTTTTTGCCTCTTCATTAATCCCTTCCTGCTTGACAAATGAAATTTTAATACCACAGATGGAAACCGTTTATGTATTTTGGTTCTATGTAGTACCACAAACTATTGTAATGTCTACCATATTCCTACCCTCAAAACCCAATATTCAGCCCCTTAAGAGGGATATTGCCCCTATTGAGAATACATGGAACAATGTGATGAGGGCAAAATCTGGAATTCTGTTCCTGCCCCTTACTTGATGTGTGACACTGGAATCCTTTCTTTGCCTCTGTCAGCCTGCCCTTGGTCATCTGTAGAAGGGGACTCACAATGCCTTCCTTAGGAAACTGTTCTGTGGGGAAAATAAGAAATCCTGTACAGAGTAGATAGCACCTGGTAGAACTTCAACAAATGGTCATCCTGGCCCACTTTTCTTCTCCCTCCTGGAGAAGTGATGACTGTTACCTAAACCAAACAGCATAATTGCCATAGAGACCACCTGGAAATGTAGTAGTAAGAAGTAACACATGCTCACACTTACATAAAGATTTGGAGCCATTTCTGTATTGCAGGAAGACTTTGCTTAGGGATGTGGGAAGAGGGAAAAGATCATGAATCCATTTCCTTTAATTCCAGATCATTTTCTGCCCCCTTATTTGAGCTTCTAGATTGATATTGGAAAAGCAGTTTCCCACTGAGCCCCAAATGAAGAGAGCAGATGAAGGGGAGGCAGGAGTCACAGCCCTTGACCCTGATACCGAATCCACTACCCACCTACACTGGGATTCCATCTGCATCTTCAACTTCTTCAAAGAGAGGAGGGTTGTTAAGGGAGTACTCACGTGGGCACAATCTTACAAACGTTTAAGGCTATAAGGTTTTAAGTCCTAGAGGATAATGATGTACAGAATGTTGATAATTATCACTTTGGTTTGGAATTAGGGGAAAATATATCCTATTTTACTTGGAAGAGGCTCCCTTAATATCTTTTCTTCCTTTTTGAGATTCAGGGATATTTTCTGTTCTAAAGGTTAGTGTCTTTCCTATGGTTGGAGTAGAGAATGCTTGAGTTTCCCTGACAATTATTTTGAATAACTACAAGAACATTAGGTGTTTATCATAATTATAAATAGATAACATAAAAATAAATAACATTACTCTAAAACAATCACTCAAAGAAAATAGCTGCTAATGTATCTGTATAATCTGTATAATCTTGCACAAGTTTTCTTATGTAGGTACATACATATTTATGCAGAGAAGCGTCTATTTTATATATGTATATGCAGAAGCTAAACTATCCTACATTTAGTTCTGTAACCTGCTTATGTCACTAATATACATCAAAGATCATTGATTGTGAATAAACTCCAGTCTATAACATGGATAGTAGAGATAATGGCAAACAAATACAGACAAAAAGAAATAGGAATAGCTAAAATGTGTTTTCTTCCAATGTGGTTTTTAGGTATCAAGTTATTTAATGCTCACAGCACATTTACAAGATAGATATTGTTGCTAACCCCCATTTTCTACGTGAAAAACCAAAGGACAGAGGGCGTAAGGACTTTTCTCAAGACTGCACAGTTAGGGAGTGGGACATCTTGGATTTGTTTCCAGCACATCGTGCCCCAGAGCCTGGGAAATTGTCACAGATTTGTTATTAAGACAAAGAAGCAGTCTGCATATTTTAGGAGCTCATTAAAATTAATACTCAATATGTTAATATATTTATACAAAAAACTGAACCTGATGATAAATAGGTGGATTATGACTTTGGTGAGAGCATGTTCATTACAATCCCAGGAACAGAAGCCACCATACAGTTGGATAAGGAGTCCATGGGAAGTGAAGAATGTGAACAGGGAATGTATATCCTCCACAGTAGGAACTTTGGAGCTGCCACTGCCCCTGCTCCATTCAGAGAAGCAGCCACCAGTCTCCTTCCCTGCTCCTTTTGCCCCTATTCCCCCATACCATCCTTCTTTCACTTTCCAGGAACCAATTCTGCCCCTCACTCCCCAAAGTGGGGACCTGGACCCCAAGGAACCAAACACATCTTGACTCCCTCCTGTGTGTGCTTGTCCTTAGCAATACGTGGCCCCGTGGAATTCTTGCAGCCCCACCTCTACCAGGAGGGCACTGCCAGACCCACAGCCACGAAGACACTGAAGCTCACAGAGGTTGGATAACCTATGCAAAGCAGGTGGATCATGAGGGGAATGTCAGGGATCAGATTCAGTCGTGACCAACAGCCTTCTTCTTTACTGCCACACGCTAGTGCCTGTGCATGCTGGCCTCTGCCCTGGGCTTTCTCTGATCTCACTGAGCTCGTCCTGGCAGGCCTGCCTGGTCTGACTACGGAACTCTTCTGCAGCCTTTGTACATTTTTGCTAGAGGAGCAAATTCCCTTCCTGGTGGCTCTGGTTGGACAGGAGGGATTCCCTGGACTGGGATGGTCTTTCCTTGTCGAATAGTCATTTATTGTGTCTCCCACTGGACTCACCTCAGGGAAAAACATGTTGGGAAGCAGTTGCAGTTTGTGGTGACAGTCTGTCCTCTTAGGTACTTTTATTTTTCACTCACTTATCCTGATGTTCATCAATTGTGTAACATCTTATTTTTTTTTCATCTTTCATCATTCATCTGACCTGGAAACTCCACTGAAAGCTGAGTGGATCTTGGTGAGGATAGACCCAGGTCTTGCTTGTCTCCTATGTGACTTGGGCAGGTCACCCCTTATGTTGATGGCAGTAATAATGCCACTATTTACTGAGCACCTGCTATACTCTGGGCTCTTTACACAATTCACCTCATCCACCCTACAAGGCAGGATAGGGGCCACTACTAGATGAGGGAGATGAGGCTCAAAAAGGCTGAGTGATTCCACTGAGCCCACCCCATAAATGATGTCATGGTTGGGATTTAAGTTGAGACAAGTGTGCTCAAGTTGTTTTCACTACACCATGCTGCTATCACTTCCCCTTTCTGGGTCCCAATTTCCTCAATCATGAAATGAAGGACTATACTAGATGGTTAATAGGCCCTTTTTCAGCTTCCTGGGTAAACAGCTATATGATAAACAGAGAACACGTATAACTCATTCCACTCTGATCTCCCTTAAAATCTTTTCTCCACCTATGTACTTTCATATTTTCTTGAAATAAAAATGAAAAAAAATCTCTTCTCCATCCAGTGGCCAGAGACCCTTTAAAGTGTAAACCAGATAATAGCACTTGTCACATTCTTCGAGGACTTTGTTTACTTGTTTATTGTGTGTCTTTCCCCAGGGGCAGAAGCCTTGTCTGTCTTCTCACAGCTGAATCCTCAACACAGATAACAGTGCTTGGCAGTAGGTGCTTGGGCAGTAATTGTTGATGGAGTTGAGTCAGCACTGCGTGGTGGCTGGGTTGGTAGGCAGGGATGGGGCAGGGTGGGAGTTGAGTTTGTAGGGAGAGCTTGGCTTCATTGGGTTGGTCCTGCCCAAGTGTCAGTTGCAGAAAATTATGAAGTTGATAAAGTTGGTCTTCGGTTCTTAAGCTTACTCTCTTGACTATCATCCTAAGGCCATCTCTGCCAGATGCCAGCTCATTTTCCCCAAGGTCTGATGAGCTGTTTCTGCCTCATAGATACATACCTGTATTTTAACAAGATCTGAGTGGGACATAAACCACTAGATATCCAAAGGAATGCAGTACTAATTGTGGAATTTTATACATTGTGTAACATATTAGGGGGATGCTGGAGCCTGCCGGCGACGTGCGGCGCCTGGAGTTAGGGGGCGAGGCTTAGAAATGAAGAGACAACAAAAAGATGGGGACTGGAGGACGGAGTCCTTGCTGACTGCCGCGCCTCGTTTATTTCAGTTGCTGTATTTATACAGATAAGAACAAAGGAGAAGTGAAATGCAATGGAACAGGTGGTACATGTCTTCATTAAACCAGAAAACACAACAGTTCTTGTTTTTTCTCAACCATGTGTCACTTCGATAGCCCCTTTCCTTGCTTAAGAAGTTTTCTAATCTACAACTTAACTTTCTTCTGATATCAAAAAAGCTACAAATACTCAACTATGATCACTCAGACAGTTCAAGGAAAAGAGCACTCAAGCGTAATTAACAATCCCAGGAAAGGAGGGTCCAGGGCTTCGGGGGGGGCTATAAGCTACGAGGGCTGTGTGCACAGGATTACTTCAGCGACCTTCTATAACTGGTACTGCTATCTCCAGCACCCTCCGTGAGCTGGAAGAAAGGCCAAGAATGTCAGAGCTCTGAGTTAAGGCACCAGGTGCTATGTCTCAAGGACCCCAGTGTTCCAGGCAGCAACTGCACTTTTAACTCTCCCGTGTCCGGGACAGCTCCCGACGGGGAAATTCGTGTCTAAGCAGGACATCAAAGCCTTTCTGGTATGCAGTGACTCACTCCAGAGGGAGACAGCCACCTGAAGTTTAGATTCACCCATTCCAACCTCCTCATTTGACCAAAATGGATCTGAAACCCAGAGAGGGGAGTAATTTGCTTGAGGTCATATAGTAAGACAATGGCCTGTGCTATATGGCCCAATCCTTTTGACTCCCAATCTTTGCTGCTCCTCAGTTGTTTCTGAACTGTGCTACTGCAGAGGAGTTTGGGAGAGGGGTGTCAAGTAGGAGGATTCCAGATACCCCACCCACCTCCTTCAGAGAAGCTAGTTTACACATTGAGGTCTGTTTAAAGAAAAGTTTCCACCACTAAAAGAAAAAGTTTGGAAATGACAGTGAACCTGGGTAAGGGGCATGCGTGGGTAAGGATTTTAGAAAGGTGGGGGGAAGTGGGAGGATAGCCCCTTTGTGAGGCTGTACAGACAGTATCTGTAGCATCCCTGGGACAGTTTGGTCCAGGGAGGGAATATTTACTAGGTAATATCCCTAGGGGAGAAATTGGTCTATAAGGGAAGAGCATGCTCAGCATCTGGCATACAAGGAAAAGAAGAAGAAAGTTTGGTATGCTTTAGCCACTGTACCAAACATTTTTCTTAATAGATGTTTGTTGACTGAATAAATTATCAAGATGGGCCTATTCCTGTATAAAGAAACAGATAAGGTGCCCAGAGTGTTCAGAGAGAGAGGTCTTTGAAGAGAGACAGGAAGCAGAACATTTCCAATCTTTACTTACCATCTTGATTTGCAAATCCAGCCCTCCACAAGGTAGTCATTTCCTTTTTGGGGTCTCTGATACTGGCCAACAACACTGAGATCTCCTATCTCTGAGTACTTGCACATACAATACTTTTTTCACAGCTTGCTTTCCTTTTATAAATTGTAGAACATAAGAGCAGATTCTAGAGAGTCTTCCTACTTGGGAAAACAGGCACAGAGAAGGAAAATGAGGCCACACAGAAATTCCAGTCTAGCACTGCAGTCCCTAGAAACTTTCTTGTCCAGAATTTTACCCTCTAGATTCTGTCCCTGTGACAAGAACCACATCAAAGGTGACTTTAACACATTGACTGCCACATTAGAAAAAAAATGTTTTCCCTGGGGCCATGGTGTTTTATTAAAACAAGATGATCCTTTCTAATTTGCTGGGTTTTATTGTTTTCTGTTCATGAATTATATGCAACACAATCCACGTTTTTAGAATTAAATTGTCAGTATCAATTGTAAGAATAAGAACATCAACAAGTAAGATTTTCACAAATCAACTGCAGAGTTTTGCTTCACGTGGCCTGGGTACAAAACTAGCCTTAGTTAAATGCAACTCACATGGTAGTCAGTGTGTTAAAGACTGGGTGAAATCCTGCCCCATGAGAAGGGTCCAGAGAAACTAGGGACAGAGAGAAATATAATAGTCTAGGCAAGCCTATCTCATGTCTCCCTAGGCCTGAGGAAGATGTGGCTCCAGTCTCCTCTCCTCTCGGGCAAATCTCTGTTGGGCTAGGCAGTTTTGAGCAGACCTGGGAGACTGAGGTGGGCCCTGTGTGCTGGTGGCCTAAGCCCAGACATTTAAAGGTAGAAACTATGGTCATATATACCTGGCCTGTGTATTCCTTCTGCAGCATCAGAACTGATAGGTCTGATATATGTCATATTTGAGGAACTGTTCCAACTTTTTGTTCCCCTTGAACACCTCATACCAGCACCCAGACAGGGGAAACTTGCAGAAGCCTAGGCCAATCACACCTGCCCTGGGCCTGTCTGCGCAAAAGGGAGGGAGGTGGGAAGGGTATGTGTTACCTGCTTTTCATGCCTGGCTGGACTTAGAACTTCTCTGGGCACCTCAGAGTGGTGGGGGACACCAGAGCCTAACAAAATCCCAACTCACCCATCCTAATCACAGACTCTGGGCATTTTAATAAAATACACATAAAGCCTTAGAATCATAGTGCTTTTTTCCCCTAATATTGAGATGAACCTGGAGGACTCTGTGAGAACATAGAAGGAGCCCTACTCTCAGTCTTCAGGAGCAGAAAGACTTCCCAGAGCCACATACATCTGAGCCATTTAATGGATAATGCATATTCTAATGTTAAATTTAGCCCAGTATTCAAGGTGGTCAGCACTGTCCAGTAGAAATGTAATGCAAGTCACATACCTAATTTTTTTATTTGAAGGTATTAACAAATACTTCAATGAAGAAATAGTTTCAATATTTGACAAATCTTCTAAAGTATAAAAAAATAACAAGCACTCTCCAACACATTTTATCAGGCCAGCAGGAGATTAATAAAAAAATGTATCAAGGACAATATAAGAAAATGTATAGACTAATCTCAATTATAAACATACATATGAAGTCAGAAAAAGATGAACAAAGTAAACTTAAAGTAAAAAGATACCTGCACTGGTATGTTTATTGCAGCATTATTCACAATAGCAAAGATATAGAATCAACCTAAGTGCCCATCAAAGGATGATTGAATAAAGAAAATGTGGTGTGATGAATGTATGTGTGTATATTTATTACATATATATATATATATAATACACTGTGGAATACTACTCAGCTATAAAAAAGAAGGAAATCACTTCTTTTGCAGCAACATGGATGGAACTAGAGGCCATTATCTTAAGTGAAATAACTCAGACACAGAAAGTCAAATACCACATGTTCTCATAAGTGGGAGCTAAATAATGTACACATATGGAAATAGTGGAATAATAAACATTGGAGACTTGGAAGGGTAGAAAGGTGGGATGGTTGTGTGGGATGAGGAATTACCTAATGCAGCAATTCCCAAGCTTTTTGGCACCAGGGACTGGTTTCATGGAAGACAGTTTTTCCACAGACTGCAGTGGCAGGGGTGGGAATGGTTTCAGGATGATTCAGGTACATTACATTTATTGTGTACTTTATTTCTATTATTACATTGTAATATATAATGAAATAATTATACAACTCACTATAATGCAGAATTAGTGGGATCCCTCAGCTTGTTTTCCCTCTACTAGATGGTCCCATCTGGGGTGATAGGAGACAGTGATTGATCTGACAGGAGGCGTAGCTCAGGCAGTGATATATGTAATGGAAAATGGTTGTAAATACAGATGAAGCTTCACTTGCTCGCCCACTGCTCACCTGCTTTGCAGCCCAGTTCCTAACAGGCCATGGACCAGGACCAGTCTGTATCCCAGGAGTTGGGGACCACAGACCTAATGGGTACAGTGTACACTGTTCGGGTGATGATTATACAAAAAGCCCAGACTTCACTACTATGTAAAATATGTCCATGTAACAAAACTCCATTTGTACCCCCTAAATCTATAAAAATAAAAAAATTTAAAAAGGTGGAAAATAATAAAAGAGCAGAACCCAACAAAAGCAAAACCAGAAAAAAGAGAAAATTCACAAAGTCAAAAGAAAATTATCACTTATCCTTTGAAAACATGAAATAAACATATAACTACACTGATTAACAAAAAAGAGAACACATATCACTAAAGTTAGAAATTGAAGAGGTGTTATCAATGCAGTCACATATGTAATACTAAATTTTCTAGTGGCTACATTAAAATGAAAAAATTTAAGCTAGAACTAATTTTGGTATATTGTATTTAACTCAATATGCCCTAAATATTAATATTTCAACATGTACTTTATACAAAAATTATTCATAGTTATTACATTCTTTTTATGGTAAGTTTTCAAAATCTCATATGTATTTTTAGAGCACATCTCAATTTAGAGCACATGCTCAATTTTTAGAGCACATCTCAATTTCATCAGAGAGAGATACCTGATCACAGTATTTAGATTTCATAAAATTTACAGCAAAAAAATACCCATGTTGTTCCAAACATATTAAAAAGTTTTCTATAAGTGAACTAGATATCAGTTTCTAGAATTAAATGAATGAAAGTTAAATAAAATCAAAAGTTCAGTTCCTCAGTGACTCTACCTACATGGCAAGGGCTCAGTAGCTACTTATGGCTCCGTGGCTACCACAGTGGACAGCACAAACATAGACTAGGGTCTTAAATTTTGTCTCCAGCCATATGTTCTCTGCTCCCCTTCCTTCTGGCCTCTCCTGAGCTCCCTGGTCACTGCCTTCCTATCCTTTCACACAGACCACTCCCCAAGATGTTCACACCTCTTGGCCCTATCCCCTTCTCAGACCCCACCTCTTTCAGGAATCCTTTTTGTAAAGGATCATGGAAGAAGCTCCCACCACCATTCTCAGCTCTGAGCCTCAGTATTTTATCCATACAGGAGTGGGTGGGACTAGACAGACATCCCTACTGTGACAGTCTCTGACTCTCACTGTGGCCTCTATCACTTCCTGTTCCTCCAGCCTGTGAGGACTGGTTTATTGCCACAGAGAAAGTTAACAGCAGAGTGGGAGCAAGACCCACCCTTCCCTTTACCCAGATCTGTTCCCATGCCCCCTTGTTCCTCATCCTCCTGGTGCTGGTCCAAAGCATGGCAGATAGAGCCATGATCATGATACTCTAAGAACTAGTGCCATTGCCCTCACTTGCCCCCTTCTCTGGGGCTTTGCAGGTCTTGCCTGGGGGAAGGTGCTGGGCCTGTGCAGCCTTGTTCCTCCTCTTCAGAGAGCTAAACCCATGGGCAGGGACAGGAGAAGCCAGGGAGTCACAGTAGGGGCAGGCCAAGTGCACCAACAATTGCCCAGAGCTGGAATGATTACTATAGGAGATCCCCTACCTTGACTCTAACTTGCCCTCCCAAGCTCTCTGAGCCTTACTTTTCCTATCTGACTAATGGGATTTCCTACTTCTTTGAAGATGGTGACCTTCGGGAGGACAGCAGGGTAAGCTTGCCAAATCCAGCACACACCTGGAGTGCTTGCTCAGTCACACACTGGAGCCTATGGCTATAAATACCACCTTCAACCCAGCGGGGATCTGAGGCCCCCTTGCACCATAAAGTCTCCCATATCACCATGAGCTCCTCTCCTGATAATTCCCCATCAAAAGAAAGACCAGTTCCCTCTATCCCTCAGTTTCTTTGTCTTGGGAAACTTTTTGCCCCATTCTATACTATGAGTTCCATCATTGAATGGATTGGCATGTCCAACCCTTTCAAGAAAACACACACTCTCCATTTTCTATGGCTTCTACCAGCCAATATCTCCTCAAACTTATCTTTCTGCAGTTTGCATTGCAAAAACAATAGATATGTTACCATGTGCATTTTCAAATTGGACAAGTGTGTCTCATCCCAGATGTCTCATCCCTTCCAGAAAATAGTTACACATTCATGTCAATATGGGGAAATGGAAGCACCCAGAATAATGCCTGGCACATATCAGGGGCCTGAAAGTTGAAAGAAGGCACAGACTTAATCTCACAGACTTAGTAGATCAGAGGCTTCTCTCTTCAATGTGGATCCTTTAGGGCACAGAGTAGAAATGTGATAGAAGGATCCATAGAAGGATATTAGGAGGTACTTAGGAGGTACCTGACATATAATTGTTGATGAATCACCAAATCTTCCCTGAGCTGAGGTCAGTTCTGCAAAGAAGTCCTGGGCCAACTGTCCATGCTGACTACCAGCCAGTGGTTGTCAAGGGTGTTCCTCACACTACTAGGAGAAGGACACTGTTCCAGGGCCAGAACACCCAGCCACTTATGACCAGCCACAGGATTGTTCCACATCTGATATATAGTTGTTGCTAGAGTCTGGAGGCATGAATGTGCCCACCATGTTCAGTTCTTTATAAAGTTTGATTTATTATGAGTAGAAAAAAAATAACCTATAATCTCATTATTTTTTTCAATTATGTAAAACAAGATATGTTCATTTCTTCCTGGCCTGCCCTTCCCCAACCACTTCAGATAACTTCTTAACCTCTGTTTATACTTTGGGGGTACATTTCTTAATCACGTCCAAAGGTTGTGCAGATAGGTCAGTTTATATCAACATGACTAAAATATCTATTTTTTTTTCAATTTTGCAATTTTGTTTTTTATTGATTGAAATGAAGGACATTTTCTGAAATGCTACAATTACCATTTTAGGGCTTCAGAAAGACTGAGATATCAGCATCTACCAAAATACTAAGTGAACAAGAAATCACAAGATAAAAGTTATGCAAAATGAGGCACAGATAAGTCCATAGGCAATGGCTTTTATATTATCTTTGATATAATTTTTAATTTTATATTATTAGTACATTTTCATTACAGTATTTGTAACAAAATTTGAAAAAAAGAAATAATCTTAGTTCCTCATAATTCATACCAAGAGATATTAGAACATATAAGGCCACCAAATATCTATCTTAAAAAAATACCATATACATTCAACAGAAATAATACATGACAAATGATTCAAATTTGAACTTAAAAGGATGAAATAATTGTCCAGGAACGTAAAATGTTTTAAAGACACTATATAGAACACTTTATTTGAGAATCCTAGCTGCTAAGATGACTTGAAAATATGGTCTAGGATTTCTAAAATCTTAAACATACCCTTCCATCTACTTCTTAAAGAAAAGTTTTACTTATTTGCGTATACCAATATTGAATTTCAGACATCTGATGTTTTGGCTAGACAACTGTATTTTGAAAAGCTTACACATTATAAGCTGTGTGACAAATGAGAATAAGAACCAGAAAACAAAACACGCATCTGTATCTAGTGGAGCTGAAATCAGGTCTCTTCAGTTTGGCAGATCCACATTCTGAAGGATGAGGGCCACTCGGCTTGGAATGTACACCAAAAGAGAATGGGGACGCCCATTGTGTTCAAAAGCCTCAGAAAAGAAATCAGTGTTGTGGTCTAGTCTCTGGTGCCCTCCATATTCTGCTGCATCTCAGTCTAGCACAATCTTGAATTTCCCTGGTAATGCTGTTCCAACTCGGTAATCAGTGTAGCTCTTGCTTGGATGAAAATTGAAAATAAAAACAAGACCTGCTCTCTCAAAAGCGATAACCTTATTGTCTTCATGCTTTTCACTCACATAAGCCTGTGGAGCTGAAAGCCAACCACATCTTTCTTCCAATCTATTCATATCCCTGTCAAAGTTATTTAGGAACTTATAGCGAAGAAAGTCATCATCAGTTAAATGAAACTGCCTTCTGGCATAATGGTAACTCTCATTATTTCCTTTTCTTGGGAAGTCTAACCATTCAGGATGCCCAAATTCATTACCCATGAAATTGAGATAGCCTTCTCCACCGAGCCCGTGAGTAATGAGTCAAATCATTTTATGAAGTTGTATTCCACGATCAATAACTGGAGTGAAAGGAGTCAAAACACTCATGTTTGTATACATTTCAGCATTCCATCAACCAAAATGCCAGCGTCTTATCACCAACCAGTGCCTCATCATGGCTTTCTGCATAAGCAATGCACTTTTCAAGATAGCGTCTGTTTGTGAGGGTGAATACTATATTGCCCATATTCCAATCTTCATCTTTAAATTCTTTAAGTAGCTAGATCCATTTATCTGGAATTGCCATGGCTAATCGATAGTCAAAACCAACCCCTCCCTGGGAAATTGGAGAACACAGAGCTGGCATTCCTGATACATCCTCAGCTATTGTTATAGAATCTGGATACAATGTGTGAACCAAATGATTTGCCAACATGAGATAAATCAATGCATCTTTATCTACTTGTAGTCCAAAATATTCATGGTAACCACCTGAAAAACCTTGACCTATTCCATGGTGATGATAGAGCATGGATGTAACACCATCAAAACGAAATCCATCAAAGCCATATTCTTCCAGCCACCATCTAATGTTTGACAGAAGGAATCTTAAAACTTCCCAGCTGGAGTAGGCAAACAGTCTACTATCCCAAAGATCACGAGTCCCTTTAGGTCCAGAATGAAAATAACAGGAATCTGTCCCATCAAACATATTCAATCCATCTTCTGAATTTTTTGAAGCATGGCTATGTACCACATCTAAGAGGACTATGATACCCATTGAATGAGCTGTATCAACCAACTCTTTGAGCTCTTCAGGCGTTCCATAATGGCTTGAAGCTGCAAAGAAGCTTGTGATTTGATAACCAAAACTGGCATAGTAAGCATGCTCCATGATTGCCATCAACTGAATGCAGTTATATCCAAGGTCTTTGATTCTTGGTAGTACGTTGCATGTAAAATGTTTATAAGAAGCTACTTTTCCTTCATGGGAAGAAATTCCCACATGGGATTCATAAATTCTCAGACTTCTTGGCTTTTTTGGTCTGGAATGCTTAAATTTATATGAGTGTTCTGGATCCCAGTGTATCCAATCATAATTCACATTATCACCTTCACGAGCCACATACTTCGCCCACGGTGAAATACAATACAAGATCTCTCCACTTTTGCTAGTAACAACTACCTTTAATTTGGATCCATGAGGTACCGGTACAGATCTATCCTGCTTTGGCGGGATATACAGCTCCCATTTTCCAAAATCCAGTTTTTTGTTTGTTTGTTTGTTTGTTTGTTTTTGAGACAGAGTCTTGCTTTGTTGCCCAGGCTAGAGTGAGTGCCATGGCGTCAGACTAACTCACAGCAACCTCAAACTCCTGGGCTCAAGCGATCCTACTGCCTCAGCCTCCCAAGTAGCTGGGACTACAGGCATGCGCCACCATGCCCGGCTAATTTTTTCTATATATATTAGTTGGCCATTTAATTTCTTTCTATTTATAGTAGAGACGGGGTCTCGCTCTTGCTCAGGCTGGTTTCGAACTCCTGACCTCGAGCAATCCACCCGCCTCGGCCTCCTAGAGTGCTAGGATTACAGGCATGAGCCACCGTGCCCGGCCACAAAATCCAGTTTTTTATATGGGTGTGAAAATGGATTCCAACCATCTAAAAAAAAAGGAAAAAGACTAGTTAATTTCAAGCAAAGCATAATATACTGCTTACTTGTAAAAAACAATCAAATTGTCTAAAAAAATAGTTTTCTAATATGTTAATCAAAATAGTAGATTAAGGCTGGCAGAGGGCCTCCTCTGTTCCCCATATCGAAAAAGAACTAAAATATCTATTTTTAAAAAACAAAACTGAATATCTATGTTTTATGGTACAACTTGTTTTCCCACTTACTATAATGTTGATGTCATTCTAGGTCAACACACAAAAATTTACGTCATTCTTTCCAATGCATATGTGATAGTCCATAGAATGGATACACCATAATTTGCTCAGCTACTTGTCCCTCCGCCGGAAGCTGAGTTGTTTTGAGGTATGTGGGGTGTGTGTGTAAATAAATCTTCAAAGCCACCTAGGCCAGTTGGCTTCATGAGACAGAAAAATGCCATCTATTGGCTGCACACAGTGTCCCTGCCAACATTGAGTGGGGGCCTGGCTGGGAGTACGGAGGGTGCAGCACCTTCGACCCACTGCTGGGAAGGAGGCAGGCAAAGCATGCAGATTGGCAGCAGACCCCAGCCTTCCCCCTGAGATTCTGTTCCCTATCACAGGCACTAGCTTCTTCCTGTCCCCCTCACCCCAGTCTTTCCAGGAGAGAGCCAGGAGTGGGAAGGCATAGGCAAATCTCTTACCTGGAGCTGTTAGGATGAAAGTAAAGCAGCATCCTTGTGGTCCCAGTCTGGGAATACTAATTAATCCAGGGGAACTTGATACCAAGAGATGGAGATGATGTTTTGGGAGGGTCCAGGAGTATTGGGAATGGCATATGAGGGTCCCTTCCATGGCACTGGTCTGGCTCTGGCCCAGCTGCCATCCCAGCTTCTATGGGCAGATAAAGCTGAGGTTGGGGTGAGAAGTGGCTTGGAGCTGACCCCCACTCCCTGAGGAGTCAAAGAAGAAGCTGCCAAGCATGGCAGAGAAGCTGGAAGGGAGCCCCACACCAGTGTCCACAGTCACAGCTCCAGAGTTGGACAAGATAGAAGAGAGGCAGCGCCATGTTGACATCCCCCTACCCACCTGCAAGAAGGGAGTAAATACGGGGTCGGCTGCCTTCTCCCTCCTCCTTCCTTTTGCTAGGAGGATGGCACTGGGGTTGACAATGGGTTGAAGAGGAAATAGGTTAGCGGTATCTAGGAACTGACTTGAGAATACTTGGGAAATGCTATTATTAATAAAAATAAAATTTCTTATGTATGTTTTTTCTGATTACAAAAGCAATGCATATGCATTGTGGAAATTTTGGAAAATAGAGATAAGCACAAAAAGCAAATAAAACCCTCTACTAATCTCCCCATTCAGGGACAACTACTCATATATCCAATGTGATGGTTAAGAATACAGGCTTAGGGCCTGACTACCTGGGATTTGAGAAAGAACAGAAACTTTTTATCTGAGGAATGTAAGCCCCCCTTTAAATTATCAGGTCCAGGAAGGCATTGAAATATGACCGCAGTCATGTCCTACCTCCCCCTTGAGCTATATAATCATTTTGAAGCCACCTGCTATATGGACTTTAGACTGAGTGTCGCCACCAATAACTATAAATTTTCCCAACAATGCCACATGCTAGACATCACAACTCATACCTATAGTCCAACAATATATAGCCAATCAATCACTAATCAATTTTATTTCTGTAACCCAATGAGAATTCCTGAAAAATGACTTTTGTAATTGCCACCTCTCCTGATTTGCCCTTTCTTTAAAAACTTGAGCCCCTCCTTTGTTTTCCAGAGCATTTCCCAGTGTTTCCTGGGCTGCAGTCCTCAACCTTGGCCCAAATAAGCTCTCTATATTATTTTTGCCTCAGTTTCCTTATTTAAGTTGAATGCTTGAATCCCAGTCCTGCCACCAACTAGCTCTGTGACCTTGGAAAAATGCCTTAACCCCTCTGTACTTCAGAGAATAATAGTAGTGTGTCTCTTCTGGCATCACTGTGAAGACTGAGTAAAAATGCCTAAAGTTCTTGTGACATAGAAAGTGTCCAATGAATGTTAGCTATGGTTATGATAATGAACTCCTTCTCCATTTCCACCTAGATGTCTGAGAGTGTCTCAAACTTCTGGCTAAAACAGGATTCTTGGTTCCATCCACTGCCCTGCCAAAATATTTGTCCCCTAGATTTTTCCTATCTTGGGAAACGATACCTTTAGCACTTGAGTATCTGGGCACCTGGAGTTGTCCTTGAGGCCTCTTTTAGCTGTCAACCAGCCTACCAGAAGCCTTCTTCCAGGTCATAGAGGAAAAGGAGGTGGAAAGAGAAAGAAGGCTGGGACTGGAGAAGAGTTGATGAGGGACGGAAGGAGGGGAGGAAGGAAAAGATATTGGCACCCAGGAACAGGGAAGTTGAGGAAAGATCAAAGAGTAGAAAGAGGAAGAGAGAAATACTCCTGTGTACTCTTCCTTTCTAGGGGTGATCATATGTGTACTCTTTCCTACAACTTGGGCCCACCTGCCCAAACCCAACGCCTCTCCCCTTATAGGCATTCTGCATCCTTTGGCCTCAGTCCCCTCCACAGGCCCAGGCTGTAGCCTTGTCTTGCCATTCTCTGGGTCCTGTCAATAATTTTTGGTTGACAGAGTATACTAATTCTCAATAACGCACAGGCAATAATGTTCTACAGCTCTCTTCACAATGTGTATGCAGGGCTGGGTCCTGGCCCCAAGCCTACTTACCATTTCTCCCCCTCAACAGGACCCCGAGTGGCTCAAGAGACAAGCTGGGATGGCAATGGAGGACAGTGTGTCAGGCTGGAAAGGCAGCTCTGCTCCACCTTACAAAGCTGCCTCTTCTAAACGCTGAGATCAGGTAAGGCCTCAGAGCCACTCCCCGACCTAGGCAGGGCCAATTTGTTTCCTACCTCTCAGTTCTAATACTCAAACTAGTGGCAGGGAGCACCCCTAAAGCCCACCTACTGAGAAACTACAGTTTATTTAGTTCTAACCCCACCACCCCACTTGCTAAACCATTTCCTCACCTGTGATGAGACTGCTAATACCTATTCTTCCCCTCTCCATCACACTTCACAATGCTTTGGGAAGCAGTTAGGTTATTGCCTTAGAAAGCTGGAAAAATGCTTTGCAAGCCAACACTGGCAGGACAAATGTCTAGGGGGGTGGTCATTATTGCCATTTAGGCAGTACTTAGGCCAGATACTGTTCAGGTTGGATGGAAAGGGCATGCGGACACAGAAACACACAGACCCTCCCCTCAAAGGGCTTCCTGTAGTGGACAGGCAGGTAATGTACAGTAAGTGAGGCTGGCTGGGTGTGAGGCTATAGGGAGTTGTGGGGATTGTGGAGAATCAAAGATGCATGTTTTGTCTAATATAGGTGGTGTTTATTGGACAATAGCAGACAGTAATATCACATAGGTACATGGGTCTAGTGTTACCATATTCACTTACCTATCAAGGGGAACTGGGAATATGGATTTTATGCAAAATCTCCTGTTTTTTAAATGTGGGTTGAAAATTAAAATATAAAATGTGAGCTGAAAGGGAGAGGTACTGGCAAAGCAAATCTATCAATAGGCCCAATCTGGCCCCACCCTCCAGTTTGGCCTGCAAACTGGTTGCTTTCTTGGTGTTTTTTCAAAAAAAGAACAATTTTAGCCAGCAAAGAGTGACTAAAGGAGCTTTGGACTGGGAGTCAGGGAGCCTGTGTTCTCTGGTGCTGGCCCCAATGGGTTTCAGCTGTGTGAATTGTGTGACTTCCTTT
>VSMD01041590.1:0-130240 GCA_008750895.1 Mirza zaza
TTTATAGTAGAGATGGGGTCTCGCTCTTGCTCAGGCTGGTCTCGAACTCCTGAGCTCAAATGATCCGCCCACCTCGGCCTCCCAGAGAGCTAGGATTACAGGCTTGAGCCACCACGCCCGGCCCGTATTAAAATTCTTAAGGCGTATGTCAACACACAAAAATAAGTTATTTCCTGGTTTTGTGTTGTCATGGACACTGTGTCCAAAATATCTTCTGGTGCATAAAATTTCTCATTGACACCATAAATTAAAATAGCTAATGAGGTGGTATTATTTTGTATGTGTGTTATCAGCTATGAAAAAAAATGCCAGAAGTGATTTAAAATGTCATGCAACTCTTAGCCATATAATCAATATACTAAGGGAGGAGTCAGGCAAAATTTAAGCTTCTGTAACAAAGAGGCCCAAAAATACAGTGGCATGAAGGAAAATCAGTTTATTTCATTATCATGTAATAGAGTGAACCGTGTGCAGGGATTAGTTTGGTTAGGCTGCTCTGCTCCATGCAGTCATTTGGAAACCCAAGTTTCATCTTTTTGTTCCACCTTTTCTGCGAATGTTTAACTTGTCCACATATTTGAAGTGTTGTTCTGGGAATCCATTTTCAGAATGGGAAATTGCTGAAGTACAAGGAAATCATTTTTCTTAGCAAGTGATACAGAATTAATATCCATCCTTTTGCTCACATTCCGTACATTGACACATTACATAGGTGTCAACTTAATCACATGGCCAGCATTGCCACAAAGGAGGCTGGGAAATGAAGTCTCTAGCATGGTTTCTGCATAGTTTTTTGGCAGAAAACTATTAAACTCCGCCTGACAGAGTAGCAGTATTTCCTAGTACACTTACGTTTGTAAATGTTTATTTATTAGAGACATGCAATTTTTGCTCATTGAATAGGTACTCTTATATAAATTCATTATCTAGAACATGTTTTGATACCCAAGCAGTTTTTTCTACTTACCATATGACTTCACTTTACTGTAGTAAAATAATTTTATTCAAATTCTGAAATCAAATTTATGTTTTTTATTTCAATTTATTAAGATTTAACTCCTTTATATCTTCCAAATATAGGTAGATATTAATATATTCAAACTCTGGTTGATTATAAAATGACATCTTAACCAAATTTGCATGTTATACTTGAAATGACATTCTTCCTTCCAAAAATAATCATTCTCTCCATTTTTTTAAGATTTATTCTTCTTAGTCTTTTATTTTCCCAGACTTTGACAAAGACACAGATATGAGAAATAGTTGGGTTTCACATAACTTTAAAATACAAAAAACCAAAACAATAAGTGGCAACTTACATTCAACCTCAGCATCCAGAAAACCAGAGGAACAGCAGGTCTGTGCTTCTTTGGAGATGATGGGCTCCACCCATGAAGAGCAGCTTCTGTAGAGCCCTGGCTGGGTGTTGCTATGCTTACGAGCTACTGGTTTGCCTCTTCTGGCCTATAGCTTTCTTATGTGTCAGCAACAACCTATACGAAACATAAGAAAATAAAAATGTTGCACTCATCATGATGACAAAAATTATTAACTACTTAGGAATAAACTTCACAGGAGTCAGGCCAATCAGAGAAAAAAAATACAAAACTTTATTGATGGATATAAAAGAAGATTGGAATAAATCCCAATTATGGCTATTGTGATGATTCATTTTATATCAACTTGGCTAGACCATGGTGCCTAGCTTTGGGTCCAACACCCGTCTAGATGTTGCTGTGAAGACATTTTTTAGATGTGATTAACACTTAAATTAGTAGACTTTGAATAAAGCTGATGACCCTTCAGAATGTGGGTGAGGCTTGCCCAATCAGTTGAAGACCTTAAGAGAAAAGGTTGAGGCTCCTCAAAGCAAGAAGGGATTCTGTGCCAGACGGCCTTCAGACTTGAGGCTGCAACATCAAGTCTCCTTAGGTCTCCAGCCTGCCGGGCCAGCTCTACAGACACTGAACTTGCCAGCCCAACAACCTGGAGAGCCGATTGCTTACAAGAAATCTCCCTCTCTATAGACATACACATCCTATGGGTCCTGTTTCTCTGGAGGTCTCTGACCAATATCGCTATGTCTATTCTCTTCTCATTATTCCAAACATTTAAGATAAATACAATAAAATAAATGCTCACCAGGATGCAAATCTGATGATTATTAGGAGGAGAAAGAGGAGGAGTTGAAGACTTGTATGTGTGTGGAAGGACCCAATGCCCACATGATTCTAAAGTTGACCTGGAAAGACAAATAAATATAAATGTCAAAAGTAAATATCAGAGAATAAATGCAGAGAGTGGAAAACTTGCTGTACCAAGACCATAACACATACTTATAAAGCCATAGAAATTAAAAGCAGTGTGATCCTAGAATATCAAATCAAAGAAATGAACCAAATTTGAATCAAAATATATTTAAGAATTTAATATATGATAAATGTAGAGTTTCAAATAAGTGAAGAAAGGATATATTTAATGAAATAAGGTATTGAGTCAACTGACACAGCATTTTGGAAAATATGAATTTAATTTCCTGATTTAGCTTATAAATCACATGGATTCCAGACAAATTAAAAAGGTAAATATAAAAATTAGTATATAAAATATAAAAGAAAATACAGATAAATATAAATATAATCTTGGGGTAGAGAAGACTTTTGAAAGTATCACACTAAGGCAGGAATTATAAAACTATTGACACATTTTAGCATATTAACACTGAAAAATGGGATATATTTGCAAATTATAGGAGAGGAAATTATCTAGAAATCAATAAGACAGGCACAGTTATCCAAATAAGAAAATAAAAGAAAGACAAGAAGAAATAATTTATGAAGAAAAACAAATGGCCTGTATGTATTTAAAAAACATTTGACTTCATTAATTGTAAAAAATTGCAAATAAAAGAGCATTGAAATTGAAAAAAAATAGTAGTTTTTTTTTACCTAAAACTTTGGAAAAATGCTTCCCTTGCTAGATGTAGAAAATGTGACTAAAAATTAAGGGAACACTTCCTTCTCAAATCCCCATGATGACTTTGACTACAGAAATTTCAGTCCTTTCTGAGGGTCCCTCCCTGGGTGTTTGGGGGGACTTCTGGTGGTGAGTGTCAGAAGCTCAGCCAGCAGTCTGGGGTCACATGCTGTTCTTGTCATCCCAGGGACACAGCCTGCTCTCCTACAGGTCACCTCTTGCTGCAGTCCCAAGACCCCTTGCCTATGCTTCCTGCTGACTACTGTGTTTCCATTTGGGTCATAGACACTGCACCATTGCCTACGTTGATAGACCAGCTCAGACTGGAATTTTCTATGGGACATTAATTAAACTTTGTGAATAAATAAAGGTAACATCTGCTAGGTATAGACTTACAAACAGCCCACCTACCAAGGCTTGATATGGGTGACCCTTAACGAACATTCCCTCAGACCATACTCTGGTCAACCTCCCCGTGGTGGCCCCATCCTTGTGCTGAGCACTGGCAGAGTCTTGGGGTTCTCCTCGCCTCAGATCCTGGGCCTAATCTCTAGGAAGTTCCTAGGGGAAGACCCCTCCCTTCCCTTATTCCATTCTATGATCCACATTTAAGAATTTTTCAAAATTTATTCTGTTTTTATTGAGACAGAATTCACATACCATAAAATTCACCATCTTAAGGTGTACAATTCAGTATTATTTGAATAGATTTAGGGTTGTGCAACCATCACCACCATCTATTTCCAGAACATTTTCTCTACTTCACTTTTTGATCCTCATTTCTTATCCCTGGTACTTGGGTTTGAGAGAGTCCAGTGAGGTGTGCTTTTATTTGCTCCCTAAGTTCTCCATTGAGAAATTAGACAAAAGTATCTGCTGATGGAAGCCCAAATCTCATCTCTTTTTACTGATAGTGGATGGTGAAGAACGTGGCTCCTATCTGCAGCCAAGTGAGTTTCCAGGACTGAGTTCAGCACTGGAATCATGTCTTCAGCTGTGCTGGCCCAGGGCTGGCGTTTCTTCTGTAGGAGCAGAGGGGTAGTGCGAGGGCAGTGTCTAGGCTGGGGCCCTGACAGGTCCTCTGAGGGAGGGAACATCTGTACTGGGGAGTGGGGGGGAGCACAGCCCACCCAGTCACCCTCCCCCACACCCGGGCTCCTTTCTTCCCAGGATGATCCGTGGAGGGACAGTCCCTTTCTTTCAGGGGACACCTACCCCCTGCTGCAGGAAGAATTTTGTCCTAAGCCTTTGGGCAGATGAGCAAGCCTATCGTCATGGATATTCCATGGTCAGGGACGCCAGTGTGAGGACACGATTCCTGATCAGCTCTTTCCCGTCACCTCTGGCGCAAAGTGACAAGCGCACACCTTCATGTCCTCCCCCTGCCCTCAGGGTCTCAGCTCCGGAACCCCACAAACAACTGCTTAGTGTCCCAAATCTAAGTGCTGCAGATGCGAGAAACAGCTCTGGAAGGCTATTCTTATATGCAGAAATATATTTTAGTTTATGTCACAGAACAGCTTCTCCTATTACCGTCTCTCTTCCTGAAGGGGATCTTGGCTTCATAGCAGTGTGATTCAAGCTTCTATTCAAATTACACACACACTCACAGAGAGAGAGAGAGAGAGAGAGAGAGAGAGAGAGAGAGAGAGAGAGAGAGAGTTAAAGCTGCAGCTAAATGCACTGCAGTTTTCTGTACCGTCTCATACACCAGAGCTAAAGGCTCCTTGAAGGCCAGAGGCATCTCTTACCTATGTCTGAATTCCCAGAATTTAGTGGTTGTCATTAGGTAATGGGTGAGTCATTTTTGCTGATGTTGCTGTGATAGAGATTGCCATCCATTTGGACTAGTTTAAAGGGCACAAAAAGTGTTCAGTCATCACACTGCTGACCGCTGCAATGCACAGGACAGGCACAGGAGATGCTCAGTGGCCCCTGACACCCCCTCACTCTCACTTCCCCTCTGTTGCGGGGTGTCGGGGACCACTGAGCATCCCCTGAGCCTGTGCTGCACATTGCGACGGATTTCAGAGAAAGAGCAAACGTGATTCTGTGACGATCGTCCAGCCCTTCACATCTTCCTGAGGGGATGGAATTTGAAGATGGGGAAAGGGGAGGGAGGAGAGGTGAGTTTGGAGTATGTGGTGTCTCGAGGAAATCCGCTCTCAGGTTTGGTAGGGAGCCACGTGGTCCCCAGGAGAATCCGGGAGCTCTTGGCCTCAGTGAGCAAGTCCCAAACTCGGGAGGGCTGTGCGGTGAGGGTGTGGCTGAACCTCAGTGCTCAGCCCTGGTCTGCAGCTGCACTGTGTCACTGGGATGTCACTTCCCTCATTGCTGCTGCCCCCACCACAAGGCCTTAAGGGGTGGGTCACTGCCCCGTCACACTGTGGCTTAAGTTCTTGTTCAGGCCCAAGAGAGAGAAGCCCAGAGAATGACCCGTGCCCAGAGCCCCTCTCCACCGGCCAGAGTCCTTCCTTCCAAGCTCCAGTGTCCTCTCCAGAGACCCCTGTCCCCTAGATGCCTAGCATCCTGGGGACACTTGCCTGGTCCAGAGGAGACCTCCACTTTTTGCTCACAGCAGCCTTTTCCAGAACAGCCTCACCAGAACACAGCCCAGGATGCACAACTTCTGCTCAAGACAGCATGCGCATGGAGGAGGGCAGGGCGAGGGTAAAGTAGCCCTTTGGGGGAAGAAGGGGAAGCCCCAAGTGGGATGGAGCAAGAAATGAAAGCCACGTGGCAAGGCTACGGAATCACTGAACCACGCGCTGTCAGTGGTTGGGGAGGAAGTGCAGTGGCCTCGCTCCACGGAATCCTTATTACTGTCCACCCACCAGTGCAGGAGAGAAACGAATTCAGCCTGGCCCAGTGGGTCCCAAACTTGTCTGCACATTAGATTTCTTGTGAGCTTAAACAATTCCAGAGTCCGGGCCACACCCAGAGCTGATGAAATCACGGTCTCTGGGGCTGGGACGCAGGCATCAGGAGACTTGGAAGCTACCCAGGTGACTCCAACGTGTGGACAAGTCGAGAACCTCAAGTCTAGACTGGTGGCTCTCACAGTTCAGCATCGTCAGGATCCCCTGAAGGGCTGCGCCGGCTGCGGGCCCTCTCCCAGAGTGTCTGATCCAGGAGGTCTGGGTGGGGCCCGAGAGTCTGCATTTCCAACAAGTTCTCAGGTGACCCCAATGCTGCTGCTTCGGGGACCACATTTTGAGAACCCCTGGTACCCAAATATAAAGACTTAGCTTTAGTCAATAATTTAAATATACCTCTGAGAGTTCATCGATCCACTGGAAGGAAAACTGTTCACTCTTTGAGATTCTTCTCTTGGATGGAAGATGGCATTTTGTGGGTTGAGGAAAGACTCTCACCTGTCTCAGAGGCTGCTGCCCTGCACCCATCCAGACTGGTTTTCCGATGTCCCAGGCTCATGTCTACAGGTGTTGAGACTGAGTTCAGTCCTCCTGGGCTCACTCAGAGTCTGGTGGCTGGGCCTGTGGACTTGGTTTCCTTTTAGCTCTCATAGGTCCTGTGCATCTTACTGGACTCTGACCCTGCCTTGCTGTGGCATCATTTGTCCCCACCAGCATGGGTCCCATGGCCAGCCCACAGGTTCACAAACCAGTGAGCTTGCCAAGCAGGAATGAGGCATGAAGGACTCCAAGTCAGGCCCTCTCTTGCCTGCCCGCCCTGCCCTGCCTCTCAGCTCTGCTCAGCACCTGCACAGCACACTCCTCCCAGCGCAGACGGGGAGGAGGACAGAGCCCCTTGCCTCCACTTTCCTCTGGGGTTGCATCCCCGCAGTGGGGGAATGAGAGCACCGGCTGACCCCAAAGAATCTCCTGCAGGGACTCCAGGGCTCCCAGATGGGGGTCTGCTGCAGCCGGGGCGGGGCTGGGTGGTATGCTGTCTCAAGGGCGACCTCTGCCATCACTCAGAACAATTGCGTTAGGGACATACTCTCTTTCCTGGTTTGACTCCTTCATTAGATCTTGCTCTACTTCTGGCTTGAAGATTCTATGACACATTCCTATTTCTTCTTTTACAAAGTGCCTCTTGGAATCAACATCTTCTTGCCCATCAGACTGGTAGGTGGTCGGGAGGGTGTGCACATTGCAACACCTGGATACTTACTGAGTATCTGGTTGTTGAGCCATCCCCCAGAACTACCAAATCAGACACCGCAGGGATAGGATGCAAGAATTGGCACTTTAGCAGGCACCCTAGATAATTCTTAAGTACATTAAGTTTGAGGCTGTCCGTACTGGGCTATTAGCTTCTGGGGACAGCTGTGTGTTGTGGACAAGAGTCTCTTACCATCTGCCATGTAGCTCCACACAGAGGGCTAGATTCCAGAGCAAGGGGCTAAGCAAACAGTCAAAGATACAGGAGCATGAAGTTTGCAGATGCCTAGGAAGGCCCGTGTTGCGTGCGTGTGCGTGTGCGTGTGTGCTCTCAATACTGCCTGAATTTTCTCCAGCTTTGGAACAAACAGACCCTTGCTTTTGCTTGAACAGTGGTCACCAGAATCTATAGTCACGCTCCAAACAGTTGGTCGCCCACCCGTGGAGAGCTCCGCAGGGACTGAAACCCACTAGAGGGAATAGCGGGTGTCTTTCCCTTGCAGATTTTCCAGTTCTCTCTGGGGCAATTGCTGGTGAAGTGAACAGCTGGGACTGTGCTGTGTGAAGGGTTCTCTCAGTCTGGAGAGTTGCATTCCCACATGCTAAAGGCGCGTGTTACCATCTCCACTGTAAACACACATGCGTGTTTGTTGAATGAATGAATGGCCAACATAGATGGTAGCCCATGGTCTGTAATGAAGCTCTTACAATAAATAATAGTTGCTGTCATGAGTGTACCACTTTTCATGGCCAGGCCCTGTTCCCAGCACTTTCCATGTGTTACTCATTTAAACCTCTGACTAAAAAACTTTCTCATTCTTCAGAAGCGCAGGCACAAAGAGATAAAGTGACTCACCCCAGTTCACAGAGCCAGGGGCAGGCAGGGTCTGAACACAGGCAGTGAGTTCCAGAGCCCGAGTGTTCGGCCACTTCTCCCTGCCCCTCTGAACGTGCATTTCAGAAGACTCGAGGGTGGGCTTCTCAAAGTCTTCTGTCGTGAGCAGACATTGCTGTCCTCTTGAATCCAGCCAGATAGGAAAACCAGGTACAAATATTTCTGGAGTCAGAAGCCACCTTATAGGCTAAGGTATGTTTTCTCAAGCACATTTTGTGCCTATGAGGAACTGGCAGTTGGATAGATTGAGATAACTCTCTTTTTATTTGAAACCCATGAAAAAAAAAGCCATAACTCATATTTAGTTTGCTTCCTCTTGCACTTTATATTAGGTTGAACTCAGAAGGGATTTTGATGTTACAAGTCCTTGTAAATTTTATTGCTAAGTAAACACCCAAATCGCAAGCTTTACTCTGTAGTGAGAGTTGGTGTGAACATGGGAAGACTTAGTGAAATTATTATAATACCTAACTATTTGTATCTCAAGACTGTAAAAATTCTACTTAAATCAAGTAGTATAACCAGCATAACATTAAATTATGTCATATAATAGCCATTCTATGACACGCACACAATTTGAGGGCATTCCACTGATAATGATGGATAGTTTTTACAATTTGTACCTTTTCTAACAAAACTAGAGAGTCTGTTTTGCTTGTTAAAATGCACAGTGATTTACAATAGTCAAAACTACATTTGGCAGCAAGTTATGTTGAAGACAAGATAGGTAGGAAATGTTTTCTTGATTAGATAATGGTTGGTTGAAATTCCTTCCAGCTTTTGTGGAACAAAAGTTAGCAATTGAAAGCATATCAGATGATGCATCAATTTTCCATAGACAGAAGACTGTGCACCCTACTTTATTGAAAAACCTTTATGCAGAGCTAGATTTAATCTCTCAATTTGAGAAGCAGTGCCATGAAATAAGATGTTTGCATGCAAAATCTCCAGATTTCCAATGGAAATATAAAACAAAGAAGCGCTCCATTCCCTTGGGGTTGGCACCTATCTTGGATTCGTTATTTCTCTGATGTTCTTGCATGGTTTTATCAGTGGCTTCAGGGAAGTGAAACAGCAGTTTGCTTCCTTAAGAACAAAGGCTTGGAGAATTAAAAAAAAAAAAAGAAAGATATTAAAAGTACTTTCTCTACTGTTCTTTTTATTTGTTATGGATTTCCTAAGGAATAAGCATTGTTTCAAATAATTTATCATATAACAATTTTAATATTTACTATGTCAACTAAATATGACATGAGTTTATGCTTTGCTTTCTGTTTTTTCCCTAAATCACACATGAAAATATTTATTGACGTAGGTAAGTTTTACCTACATGAAACAAAAAAAATATGGACTTAAACATATAGAGTAAGCTATACATTTCCCATAGCCATAGTTGTTTACCCCTCCCTCCCCATCACACTGGAACTTCATTAGCATCTTTAAATTTAGTTGTTAATAGAGTATTTAGTTCATGGTATATGCTTGGTAAATGAATGAATGACAAATATGGTATAGTACCATAGTCAATATCCAGCAATGTAGTTGTGCACAACTGGTATATACCACGAACATGATGCCCAGGGAGAAAACACACCTCTTCCAACACTTGGCTAATATGGCAGCCACATTAGTTTCTTCTTTTAGCTTTTATAACAAGACAGTCATTTACATTCTCTCATATAGCTATTTACTGATTTTTGTTTTTTATTGCCATATCTTCAATAGTTTTACCTACTTATTTAAAGCACTGCCACAAAAATGTCAGGATTATTTCACAGTCTGTTCTCACAAAGACATTTCTCTCTACATACTGATTAACAGGCAATTGAAGGTAAAGTTAGCATAATTTGTTACCAAGGCAGTTTAGCCAAACAAGTTAATTATCTGAAGCCATAAAATTATGAAGTGCCTAGATTGTTTTCTCCCAATGCTGTTTCCTATGTAAGGGGACCAGTCATTCTTGGAGAAATCACCAGTTCCAGATTTGACTCCTGCATCTAGAAATGAACAAGATAAGCCTGGATACTTGAGATTGCGTCAATAGGACACAAGGGAATTGAAGAGGTGTCCCTAGCTAAAAGTGGGACAATTTCTGCATTAAAACCAATAATAAATGTAATGTCTTGAAACATTTTAAGTGTGTAAAAGTATGTGATTTCAAATGATGCTAACAAATTTGGTCACCTTTGAGAGTTTCTAAGGCACCAAATCATTATTCTGAATAACAAGGAGATAAAGGTATATAGAATTAATACTTTTTTGAGGGTCAGATGTACATATTATATTGCATTTTTAGTGGCATTTTTAGAAGAATTCCAGCTAATAAATATCAGAAGGGATGATAGAATTAGGTAATCATTTTGCGCCCCTTGGGAGAAGAAACTTGTTTTAGGCACCTATGAAAATTGATGGGCAATTCTCTAATGGCTGGGCCAAGCTGGCCACACTGGAATGTGTTGATTCAATGCTAACATCTAGCATTGCCTAGAAAGGAACACCTATGATGTGTTTTTGGCAAAAAACAAAACAAAACAAAAAAGAACCAGCATCTAATCAAAATCTCTTTACCCAATTATCAGTTTAGAAGAAATGTGGGGGAGTCAAGGAATATACAAAATGACACCACAAGGAAGCAGCCACCTGAGTACAGGATGTAGGAAATGCAATAGGGTGAATACTCTGGTTATTTAACAAATACATGGCATAAAAGAAGATGGGGGAGGGGAGACTGTTAGAAATTAAAAGAAGCCTTCGAGACTATCAACCACATGCAATATATAGAACTTATTTGGATCCTGATTTAAATAAACCAACTGTATAGTATTGTTTTTGAGATGATTGTGGGGATGTAAATCCAGACTGAGTTTCATATGATATTGAGGAATTGTTCATTTTGCTAAGTGACATGGTTGTACTGTGGTGACCTTAAAAATAGTCTTAATACTTATTGGGTTGGAGAATGATACAAAGTATTTATGGGAGAAATGATATAAAATATGGGATTGCCTTAAAATACTCTACTCATCCTCCCCAAAAAGTATGTGGGTGAAAAATAAAACAAGATTGTCAAAATGTTGATAATTATTCACCCTAGTTTGACTGGGGGTTATATGTCTGTTCTCTCTGCTTTTGAGTATGATTCAAAATCTCCAGAATAAAATGCTTACAGAATTTCTAAGGCAGCAAGCAAGCAAAAGTAAAAATTAATTGAATTAAATTTATTTGTTTAATTTCCCTTCTGGTAAGTGAAATATCTTAAATCCTCCCCCCTTTTTTTTTTTCTCTGAGAACTGCTTTGGATTTCTGGGCATCTGCTCTTGCATATCTTGATTTATCACCCAGTATATATATAAGACACCTTTAAAACTAGTAAAACGACACTCCAAACATCCAACCAGACAATCCACAGTTCCATCCTTATAATTGGCTCACGGGTAAAGGTAGCATGAAAATTAGGGACTGATTCCAACAATAATGAAAGCATTTCTCTGTTCACCGCTGCGGCTTCAATGACTGTGAATTTTTCCATTTCTGGAAATCACATCAGTAAGAACAGCAGAGCCAACGGGCTGAAAGCAGGGGCTCTGGATCTGGAGAGACCAAGTTTCTAGCTCTAGCTCTGTCACTGACAAAGATGTTGCTCTGTAGAGGATAGAGAAGCATACTGCCTCATGCACAGGGCTATTGCAAAACGTAAAAGAAACACATTTAATTTAGTGCCTGAGACAGTAAGAGAGCAAGGCATAGGGAAACACTAATGTAATATACTCTGAGTTTTACTAATTTATAGTATTTCTAAATTCATTTTTATACTCCTTCCAAGCCTATTTCTTCTTTGTGATCAAATTTATTGTTCTGTTTCAAAAGTCAAATTTCTAGATAAAACCAATTTCTTTAAGAGAAGCTACCAGCTTACACCGATTCTTAATCCAATACATTTGACTCAAGAAAACATAATAGAAGCACACTGTATTAGTTAATTTTAAATTGAACTTTTATTTCGAATAATTTTAGATTTACAGAAAAGTTGCAAAGATAGTACAGAGAATTGCCATGTGACTCTCTGCAACTTGTATTTTTAAAACACAAATGTGAACAATAGTTAGTAATATAGGTAATACCTGGACCATTTTGAGTTAAACAAACTGCATCTCAAATATCATAGAAGCCAATGAAACATTCTATTGCATGAACTTCATACATTCTCCCCTACTCACTGGATGGTTGCTTGGGACAGTGCTTGGCCCATGGTAGACATGCCGTAAGTTTATGTGTGCTTGAAGAAGTTGTTGAGATTATTGATAGCTCTTTGCAATTCTGTACTATGGCATGTTTATTTGGTGACAGAAAAGGTTTCTGGCTTCTGGTTCAAGAAAAATGTCAGAAATGGGAAAGCTGAAACCTCAGAGACAGTGAATAAAATATAACTAGATTATTTCAGGCAGTGGTTTTGAAAGTGTGATCTTGGATCCCTTTTAAGAGTTCCTGTTAAACTATTTTCATAATAATATAGATGAAATTGCTGGTGATATTAATAGATGTGTTTTTGATACAGTAGAATGAAATGTATTGACATTTAGAAGATCTGCAGAACTCAGTGAATGAATGTTTTTTTCTTGTTTGTTTTTTAAATGCGTAAAATCATGTATGGAAGATCCAATCCAATCATAGGTAGGTCAAATGTGTTTTAAATATAGCAGAGTATGAGAAGAGTATCATGATCAGAGTTTCAGATTCCATATTGCAACCAGTCTCTGAGAAACTACCTCCTAATAAAAAAGTAAAAACAAAAACAACAAACTATCCTCTTGCTGAATTTTGGTATGGTATGAAAGAAGAATATCTAAAATTGTCTGAAAAGTCTTCTAAAATACTCCTTCTTTTTCCAATTACCTATCTGTGTAAGGATGGATTTTCTTTATGTATTTACCAAAACAACATATCAGATGCAGAAGCAGGTAAGAGAATCTAGCTATTTTTCATTAAGCCAGATGTTAAAGAGATTTGTAAAAATGTAAAGCAATATGATTCTTTTCACAAATACATTTCTTCTGGAAAATATATTTTCTTATAAACATACATTATATATGTTAATATTTAATGGGTTTTTATTGGTATTCTGGAATGAATTATTGAATTATTTTGTTCAGTAACCATTAGTTGATATAACCCACCCAAATAAAACTTCTTTGGCATCATCAATAAATTTTACAAGTGTAAAGGGTTCCTGAAACTAAAAGGTGCAAGTCTTTAGAAGACCTGCAACTCTGGAGAACAGCTGCCAATAAACTCCTGTTGCAGGCTGGAAGGATGGCAAGGAAGCCCACTCATGTCATGAATTTGACAGGAGTGATTAAAACAGTGTAGCATCAGTTCCAAGTTAAAACAATAAACTAAGGGAATAAAATAAAGAGTCCAGCAAAAACACAGATAGGCATGTTTGAGAAATACACGAAGAAAGTAGCATTATAAATCAGCGAGGAACAAACTGACTAACCAATAAAACATTGTGCTTTCCACTTGGAATAAAGATAAAATTAGATCTTTCTTCCTTTTATAAGCAATACTAAATTTTAGATTGAGCAAAACAATAAAACTCTTAAAAGAAAGCATATGAGAGGACCTTAATGATATTAGAAGAGAAAATGATGTATTCAACTATATACAAAAGACAAAAACACAAGGAAAAGATTGGAACATTTTTATCATGTATCAAATAACCTCCCAAACTCATGGCTTAAATCACAAAGGTGTATTTTTCCCTTTAAGGCTTGGCAGCGAGCTCCGCTTGTTGTAGGCATGCAAAGGTTTACATTGCCAGAGCAGCCACCACCTTGAGATTGTCAGTCTGTAGTGAGCAATGCTGGGTGTGCCTTTGCATAAATTCTACATGGTCCAAGCAAGTAGTACATTTACACTGAAGATGAGCACCATGGAAGCAACAAAGTGGGTAAAAACGCAGAAATTCTGGTTTGGCTCTATGAAATGTATAGTAATAAGAGCCACCTCTATAAACTCCTATACATTAATGACCAGTTATTATGCTTAAAAATAATGTTGAATACATTTAAATAAGTGTAAGATTGTTCTTTCCCTATACTTGATTTGATTTGGTTGATTGAAACACAGAACTCTATACTAACAGCTTCGAAAGAAACTTAGAAGGACTAAGATTTTCGAGTCATTCTCTTCGGAGTCCTTGGGCAAGTGATTTTAATCTCCAGACTTGACTTTTTCATTAATAAACTGAAAACTTTGGGCTGGATTTTTTTTCTAACATTCCTTCTAGGTTGTGGATATCTTGAACTTCATATTTCCACAACATAGCCAAGGAAGCACAGTATTAAAGATTAATTGCATCATTCTAAGCCTGTGGATTCACTTTCTCCCTGAAACTGGCAGCACGATTTCTTTAATATTTTAAATTCATTTTCTCCCTTTTCAGTCATCTCTGAAAATGGCTTTTGATTAGCTTAACTTTCCTTCTAGCCAAGCAGTGATATCATTCTTTTGAAGGCTGCAATTAGTTGATTGAAGAAACCACCAAATGAAACCATTGACTAATTATGGAGTGGAAAACTTGGTTTATGCAGTTTTGGTCTACTGATGAGTTCACAATAGATGTAATAAAGATTGCCAGTCAAGAATCCTCTGGGCTAATTTAGGCATCCTGTAAGTACCACACGAAAACCTAAACAGAATGTTTTCAGAGATTGCCAATTTTTCTTTTATCTCCAAGGTGAAGGGTTAATGAGGAGATGGGAGTGAAACTTAATGGGAGAGAGTCCTCTTTCTGAGCCTGAAAAGCTAAACCATTCGAGAAAACCAAAATGTAGGCATTAGCAGAGGTAATGAAAGCACTCTGTGGGACCGGAATAAAATCATTGCCGACGTCATCTCTATATTATTTAAATCTCTTAAAGCCATCTGCAGCTCTTGTTAAGGTACGGCTAGCAGTGTATCAGTTGTGTCTTTGGAACAGCCCATCTCTCTGGAATCCACTTTCAATGTCAAAGATTATATAGAGAAGGAGATGAAGCCCATGCTAACAGCATTTGACACTTAACTTTATTTCTACTCATTAAATAAATACACATCTATGTGCAAGATGCCTTCAGTATGGTATCTCATTTACAATGAGGTGCAAGTAGACTCATCATTTGAGAATGACATATTTTCATTACTTCCTCCTGTTTTTTAAAAAGCACAGATGAAAAAATGTGCACATTTAAATATAAAATCTACCAAACCTACAGATCTCTCCAACATTACATACAAGGCCTAATCATGCTTATGTGTTAATGAAGCCTTTATTAGGCATAAAATTCCCAGCAGCTGCAGGACAGTAGCAGCAGTCTCCTCTCCGGGGGGTGATTTGAGTCCATATGGTGGCCAGAGAAAAAGACTTATTCCAGGAGAAAGCCAAGGGGTATGACTTATTAACGTGCCCCCTGCTTGTTTTTCTGGGCTGGTGTCAGCATCCTCTTAGATCTCTGGGCTAGATTGGTATGACCTGAAGCAGGCGTCAAACAGGAAAGTGGAGAATCCTCTGGAGAGATCCCAGGAGCTGCTGGCAAAAGCCTGCCCTTAGACAGACCCTGAGCGATAATGCTTCCTGCTCTCATTGTGGGTTGGGCAGAATCAAATGGGACTTTGCTTTGTCCAATGTTCAAAAAGAGAAGGCTGTGTAACAATGTTTCCAAAAACATTAAATATGGATATAAATTTCTCTTTTACAAAGTTGCGTATGCATGAAGAGGTGAGGGAAGAAAATGACTAAGTTTCTCTTTTTTTCAGTGGTTTGGTGAAGAAGAGTGTTCTTTGGTTCGTTTTCTGCTATCTCTCAACAACCAGCCAGGGGAGATCACAGAGCTTCCCCTCCTACTTGGTGGGTCCACTTTACAGCAAAGCTCTCTTTAAAGCCTGTCTGAGTTCTAAGGGCAGTCGAGCCTTGTGTGTCTGAATCTGTAGATTCCTTCTTGGAAAACTGCCTCTGTCTAAAGCAACAATGAGGTTGGGCTCAGTTTCCACCCTAACTACTTCCCCACATATGTTAATATTCCATTGAAAGCTCTTATCCACCCCAATCCTACAAAATGCAGGTTAGTGTACCATGTACATGGAAGTCATGTATGTGCAAACACATATGCATAGACACGTGTTTAGTAGATGCTTGTGTGTAGTCCATAATGGAGGCTGACTCCCTTCCTGTGTGTACCAGCCTTTCTGCAATAGCCAATTTTCAAAAGTAGAATTCTACAACAGTAAGATCTGGAAAGGAATGCCCTATTTCCTTATATCCAAGTACCTCATTTTAAGTTTAAAATCAGTCATGAAATAAGAAGCTTTGAAAGATGGTTATCAGCTATGCAAATATGATGCTGCTTTTCCCAAGGATAAGCACGGTAAACACAGCCATTAAATGCAATAGAGAAAACTTGCCAAGAGGGAATTAGAAAAGCAAAGATGGGTTTCCCAGGGGGAGGGTTTTTTTTTTAATCTCTAGTAATACACTGTTATTCTTGAAGGCAAAATAAAACAAAACAGCAATGACAACAACAACAAAACCAACCCAATTTAATCAAAATAAAATGAAACAAAAACATATCAGAGAATGTTGAATGAGATCTTTCCTCTTGGAAGGAACCATAGGTAAAGCCTCAAATTATGAACAAACAGTACTACGTTCCTGAAATTCAGAGTGCTGTCAGCAGTTTGGCCGACTGTCTCCCCAGAGGGCTGCCACACAGATGGCAGGATGGAGGGGCAGCCCTGCCACCCACCACCCTCACCGTCACTCTAAGGGAAGGTTTTGGAGAAAGGGGCCGATTAGAGGAATTCTGATGTTGTGAAGAGAGATTGTTTTCTCCTCTCAATCTTGCACTGGGAACAGGGCTTGAGTAGCTGCCAATTGCTTTCCTGTAAATTTGGGAAGGATAAGCATAAGAATTGCTCAGAAAGAGAGTTCCTGCAAGATAGGGAGACAAGACATTCAGCCCTGGTTGGAATGTTTAGGCAGCATACTCCCTGATCTGCCCCTGGACTGCTAAGGCTGTGGGAACCTAAAAGAAATTGAGAAGGGCCTGTAATCCCAGCTACCTGGGAGGCTGAAGGGGGGAGATTCCCTTGAACCCAGGAGTTCAAAACCAGCCTGGGCAACATAGTGAGACCCTATCTCCAAAAAAAAAAAGTTAAAGAAAAGAAACTGAAGGGAGATGTCCTTTTGATAGACTTCCTAGGTGTAGAAAAAGCCAGAGCTATAGAAGTAGGATTCTGTTGAAATGAGCAGTAGATGGTAGGGGTTTGGGGTTCTGGGGACTAGTCACAGGAGTGGTAGGATGTCCCCAGTTAGAGCTGCAGTCCAGTTGCCAGGGCTGACCAGTGCACAGGAGTGAGCCTTTTGTCACTGAGGCCTGTTGGGGCTACTATTCTCCCTCTTCTGCTTCCCACAAATAGAGGAACTTGTGCCAATGACAGTCTGAGGGAGAGCCTGGTCCCGCCCGGACCCTGACCACAGCTGCAGCTTTCATTAAGGAAAGGAGAAGAGAAGAGCCTTGAATTCCAAAAGTGAGTATTGTTCCGATGACTTTAAGTGGCTAGAAAACCCCTAGAGCTGGGCCAAGCTCTTGTAGCTTGAAATGGGGATTATGAAATGGGGGTTTGGGGATCATGAAATGGGGATTTGGGGCTGAGATATAGAACAGTATTTAAACTTATATAAAACTGTTGTGGGTTTGATTCCTCAATATGCCTGTTGTAAAGACTAGACTTCAAATCTAGTCTATCCTCTCAGGATATGGGAAACTCTACCACCACCTGGTATGGAGTGACCCACCCATGTCAATGAGGTGGAACTTAAAGGGAACCATACTTAGTTGCACTCCCTGCTTAATTGAGACTTGAAAAGATGACCGCCCCCCAGAAAAACTTATTTTTTAAATTTTCTTTAGGAAATTGAACACCATTTGCATGTCACCTCCAGGGACAGCACACTGGAAATAATAATGGAATTTGCTTGTAATTAAGATGTGGATATCCTATGGATCCAGTTATAATGCGCCTGGTCATTGGAATAGCATGGGTTCGTGCCACTGCAGGACTGAGGCACTCATTGCCCCAGCTGTTGAAAGTATTGTAGGTGACAGCCCTCCACTGAGCCCCCTTCTGGGACCTGTCCTGTGCTGAAGACAGCCACCTTAACCAAGGCCATTCTCCTTTTCCGTGGACACAGAGCTTCTAAGGCCCCCGTTGAGGGGCAGCTACCCCTGACTCAGGCCACTCCGCAGGGCTGGAGCTGCTGCATTCCTTCCATTTCTTCCTCAAAACAAGGGAAGGACAGTCTATAGCCCACTGGCCAAATCTGGCTTGCTGCCCATTTTTGCATGGTGATGAACTGAGAACGGTGTTCACATTTTTAAAAGATTGAAAGAACCCAAAAGGAGAATGATATGTTGTGACACCCCCAAATTATATGAAATTCAATTTCAGTATTTATCAGTGAAATTTGACAGGGACACAGCCAAGCTCATTCATGTATGTATTTTCTGTTGCTGCTATAACAGCAGAACTGGCTAGTTGCCACTGAGACCATATGACTCACAAAGCCTAAAGCACTTGCCATCGGCTTGTCATAGGACAAGTTTGCTGAGCCCTGCCTTAAACCTGGCCTGCCTCTTTCACTCTGCACGGGTGTTGATCCCGAGCGCATGCCCTGAGATGCTTCTAGCATGCAAGACTTCATCTCAGGGTCTGCTTCTGACTGCTCCTGACTGGGGACGGGGTATCATTCTTGATTATCAAGGTTCTCAAAGACAGGATACTGTATTCTATACTCTTGGACACCTCATCTCAAGGGGTGTAGAACAGTGATTTTCTAATTTTCATCAGACACCTGGAATTTGTTTAATAATGACAAAGAAGTAATACTTACTATATAATTATTTCTATGTAACTGAAATGCACTGTAGTGTCCTGATCTGCTTAGCATTCACCTCCCCCTCTGGTGACACATGCTGATTTTCCTCCAGGCCTCTCCATTCTTGGTTCATGTGCACCCACCCCGGCACACTGGGTGGGCACAGAGCCTGGCTGGCCAGTGTGGGCACCACAGCCTCGCACCCCTAGACCTTAGGATGGGCACACAACCCCGGCCAGGCCAGCAAGGGGCCAGCCCAGAACTTTGTTCTTGGCACTTTTGGAGAAGGATGCTCACTACGCTGGTGGGGGCTCAGCTTGAGAATGCTGTGGGCCACCACGACTGCAGCCTGCAGGAGCCCGAGAGAGCCGGTGGGGTCCTTCCAGGTCCCTTCTCAGTCACGATTTGGCAACAAATTCCATTATTTGTCTCAGCCATTTCAGTTGGCTTTTGGCACTTGGCAGCTGACACTCCTACCAGTGCAAGGATTTTCTTTTGTCCCTGGAGTTGTCACACACAGAGCTCCGGGATCCTCACAGCGCTCTGACGTCAGGACCTTCACATTTGAGGACACTGAGGCCCAGGGAGAGTAACCTACTAGTAAGTGATGAATCTGAGACTCGAACCCCTATTGTTTCACTCTAAATCCCTGTTCTTTCTGATATATGATGTACGTGATTGTTCATTTCTCAACTGCATATTATAAAGCAGCAGAGAAAAATGCTCTCTGCAATTGACAATCAAAAAGAAAAAAGCCCTTCATATTATGGCTGACAATGTACGGTGCTAAGACTCATTTGTCTTTATTTGTCAGTGGAAATGTAAAAATTATTTTAAGAAAAGCATTCGAAAGACGTTGACGATATCAGAGAACACTCAAAGAAAAGAACAATTTGTAGATTTCATACTAAACAAGTTAGGAATACGTGGATCTAATTTTCTTTAAAATCCCCAAAGTCTTGAAGCTTAAAACAGAGAGTTCCTGGCATGTGTAAGTTTCATTTTGCTTTGCTTTATTTTTTTTCAGGTCTGACTATTTAAGCTGCCACTACTGGCCCAGGATTCCTTTCATATAGCCATAACGAATCCACTCAAAACAAAGACTGCATTATTTTTAAAAATTAAAATAGAGGTATTGATTTTTCTGATTATCTAAATAACACACGCTGATTATAAAATAAGAAAAAGAACGGAAAATGACAGAAGAAAATAAACATTGCTCAACCTCTTTGCCACCCAGTGAAAACCACTGTTAGTATTTAGATGACACTTTTCAGTCATTGGAACTTCTCCCTCCCTATTTTCCCTGAGGAGGAGCATCAGATCTCCTGAGCAGGCTCTTTTCCCTCTACTTCCCGGCTTTCTGACAATGCAGGCCTTTAAAGAACAGGCATTCTTCCCTCTGTGCCTGCTCATGCAATCCATCCCCATCCAACCTCTGTGCTTCCCATGTCTTTGACATGAGGATGCTCTTTAAACACCAGAATGTTTTGTTGATCCTCATATAGTGCAAATGTCCCTTTAAGTAAACAGTGATTGAGAGAGTCCTATGAATCCACTAATGATTTTTAAAATTATTTTTAAAAAGTGAATCAAAACTTTATCTACATATATTAGGATTGGTAGGACTATGAGGGAGGATATAATTTATTCAGTCCATAAAATTATACACTTGCTTGCTAATAGTCATGCCCCTATAAATGAAATAGATGGTGTTTTACACGCAAAGCTCGTTTTTCATGCTGCATATTTTACTGGATTTAAAGAAGAACCAAAATGGTGATGTTTGTGTGCTATGGGTTGGAGGACTCTCTTCACTAATCTGCAGATTTCTTAGTGGTCCAAGGCCTTGAGGTTGGGAATTGCTCTGAAGGAATGTTTTATTGGAATCTCAACCCCTCTCTTCCACACACAATAATTAGTTGAGTTGGGGAGGTGGGTAAGGGGATATATAAGTGTAATTTAAAATGCTAAGTCATCTGCATGACACAAGCTTAGAATTAAAAAAATTTTCTGAAGTTTTTTGGATCCAACAGACTCTTTATTCTGAGTAGTCAGTACATACAGTGGAAGAAATTATCCATCCCCTTTTTTGATTTCACCTGTGCCATAGTACCCCCTGACACAGCAATGCCACTCTGATAAGTCTATATGAATTTTCAACATCCATTTGGAACCAAAAGTAAAAGTAGTTGAATCTGAACCAGACATGCCATTGTCTCCCTGCAAAGTCCTCCTGTGGCAGAGCCAGGGGGTGGGTTCGTCCTTTGCTGTCCCCCAGCACAGTCCCTGCCACCTCTGAGGCTGAGGCGATGGGGCCCTGGCTCAGGGCCTCAGGTTCCCAACCTCCTGCTCCTGCATCAACTCATTGTGTGAATTTAATGAAGTAGTTTATACTCGAGTTGCAATAATTTTATTGAGCAGCCCTAAAGCGTAGCGGAGTACCCATGCCCTTAAGCGACTGCTGTATTCTCACCAGGGCCTTCAACCATGAACTACAGAAATTTCCTTTCCCATCCTCTAGGTCTATGCCTCAGGCAAGTCCCACTGAGTCCACATCAATAGAGAGAGCAGTATAAATTTTTTACAGATCATACAACATTTTTAGTCTTGTCAACCCAAGTAAATGACTGAGGCAAAAATCTCAATCAGTGGAGGTTTATTAGGCCAAGATTCTGTGGATGTGTCTGGGACAAAACACGAACTGCAGACAAGCTGTGGCTGTTTTTTCCAAAGGGGATGTTGGGACCTTCAGCATGTTAAAGGCAACAGGAGCAGGAGAAAGGCAGAGCGTAGGAGACTGACGAGGTAGTGCTTATTCTTGGGAGGCCCAGGAAATCTACATTTGCCATAAAATAAGGGAGTGAAGGGAACATCAGTTATGTACATGTCCCTGGATAGGTGGGAGAATGTCTGATTCTGTCTTGTTCCAGTTCTGTTATCTGTAAGACAAACTTGTAATTCATTATTAGTGTGGAGCCCGATAGGCATTAGTTTTAGGTGATGTCGTTAGTTTTAGGTGCTAGAGATCGGTGCAATTTGCATGTCCTTGCTTATGGGAGGTCAGCAAGGAATTCCCTTAATGAATGATCTGTGGGGAGAGCTCTTCACAGGTGCTTGAGGCTGTGATTTTCTTTTTATAGTCTGGAGTCCCTATCTTTTAGAGATATATACAGAACTACTTACAGACTAAATGAAATTATGTCTGCAATTTGGTTAAAATTAATGCTGATGTCAGGTCATAGTCTGTTCTCAGTTCTTGGTGTGCTTTTGGCTGAAGAATGACCAGACACACCAAAAGCGAGGCAAGCGTGCAAGGAAGTTTATTGAGGAAGATAGGTTTACAGAGCAAGAGCAAGATACAGGTTCACAGGGTAAAAGGAAGATATGTTCACCACAGACAAGGAAAGGACCCCTGTCATGACAAAAGGGCCTTGGTTATGGTCTGCGGTCTTGTTTTATAGTGTCTAGGCTGAGCCCTCCTCCTGGTTCAAATGTCACCATCAAACCACTTTGATGGACAGTTGGGAGTTATATAATCTGAGTCTCACTATGCATGTGGATTTCCCATGGGTCTCTCTGAAAGCCCATTTGGGAGGTGATCTGCGATGTAGACTTAAACTAATGACATGATAACTAGCCTTAGGTTGTTCTAGGTCACCTTCCAGACCCTACTGTACCTCTGTTGCAGCTGGCACTATAAGTTCTCACTGGCAGATTGGTAGGGCGTCCCCTCCTCCCCCCGGGGTGTGGCAGTTGCTAGGCTGCCTGCCTTTGTCCCCAGGAAGGGCCAGAAATCCTCCCTGTCTACCTAACACTATAGGAGCAGCGAGGGGAGGGCCCTGGGTGAGGGTGTGAGTGAGGCTGGACTGGCATGAGCTGCTGGTAGCTGAGGCAGGTGGGACCTGAGAGTTTTACGTATTCTTGACTTCTGAATATGCTTGAAACTGCCCTAATTATACATGCACACCAAATTGCAATAAAAACATTAGAAATAAAACAAAAAATAAAGAAAACATTATTTACTTTTATTTTATTTAATAAATGAAACAAAGAAAGCCACTGATGAGAAGCTCCTTCAGGATCTTATTCAGCTTAACAGGTATGTATGCCCTGCCCTCTGGGGGAAGCCGCTCCCTCCTCCCTCTTCTGCATTTCTAGGTCTTTTGGGATTAGGGCAAGGAAGAGAGAGTAGGGGGCAAAGGGTCACACCCTCTTTTGGGTGCTTCTGCTTCTGGGTCACTTGCTTTTCTGCCAGAGCCTGACAGACACGCTGCCTCTGGGTGACAGGTGTCCAACCTCGGCTGGGGAGCACAGTTGTCGGTTGCAGGGGGCCTTACTGCAGGGACATCCCTTCTGCATGTTTGTTTGCAGGGAGGTCCTCTTCTGGCTTCATCTTGCTGACGCCTGCTTAGGCATTGTCCCTGGTGGTTAACCCCACAGTACCCGCAGGGTACCGGTGGGTCCTCGTCATGCTGTCTGGGCACATGGGCGTCCACTGCCAGCCCTCCCTCGCCTGGTCACTCTCCTCTGTGTCTCCTTGCTTCCAACAGGAACTGCCTGCAGGGCAGCAAGTCAGTGGCACAGTGGGGGACAAGCCTGCCCAGAATGAGATGCCCATTCTCTTTCTCTCCTTAGGGTGCCATGATTTGTTTATCATGGTTGCTGTTTTGTGTTATGCTGGGGAACAGCCCTGAGCCTGCGCATGAGGAGGAGAAAGGAAAGTTGAGCTGCCCCCTACCAGGGCCACTCTGAATTCGGCCTGGGAGCATCACCATTTCTTACAGGCTTGCTATGTATGTGGTCATCAGGGTGGACAGTGTGATGATTGAGACTCCTTGTCACTGCTTTTGTTCCTGGATGTCAATTCTGCACTCACAGGAAATTTTCATTCAAGCTCCTTCTCCATGGCCCACGTATCCTTGGCAAAGACCAAGTGGCTGAAGTTCAGCTCCTGCCCTGAGTGTGCTGTCTTCAAGCGCCCACCACCCGCCCTTGCTCTCGCCTCTCCCTGCGGTTCTATTCTGGTGGCTTCATTTCACAGTGAGGTTTATTTCAAGTACATATTATTAATAATAGATGGGCACACTGCTTTGCCCTGACCATGAAAGGACCCCACCTCTGTGGGGCTCCCCCATGTCAGCGGCAGTGAACCCCTCGCGTCATTCAACTGCATCCTGGGAAGGGGATGAGGTCTTTCTTTCTCTTGCTCACCTCTAGTCAAACTCTCCAGCGCCCTCACCTTCTCTTCAGAATGCTGCCCAAAGCTATGTCAGTGGGGGCTAGTACCAGGGGTAGCTGGGCCCTGAGTCCCTGCTCCCTGCTTCCTGTGCTTTTGATAGCAGCACCCACTTTCTTCCCCAGTTCAAAGACTCTGCCCCTTCCCCATCTTCTGCTCTCATCCATGTGGCTCCTTCTTCCTTCTGGCAGACGCAGGCTTTTACAGTCAGTGGGGACAAACAAGCACCTGGGAATCTGTTGGTGCTACTCAGGCCGTTTCTCTGAGCCTGTGTTCTCTCTCCATATAGAATGGAAGACAGGAGAGAAAAAGATAAAAAGAGAGCCAAAACTCTGCCATTTATTCTTCCTTGGCAAAACTATAAACTAATTTGTACTCAAATGCTAATGGTTGGGATTTAATAATCTTCCCACTAGTATTCTGCAGATTGGCCCCAGGGGGTTGGCACTTGGGACATGAAAAGGAGCCCCAGAGCTGACCACAAGAACCGGGTCAGTTCCTGTGAGTATGAGAGTGGCTGAATGATGCAGAGGGACTCTGCGAAGTGACTGGCCATGGGTTCTGGAGTCCTCCTGCTGCCTGAGTCCTGCAGTCGTGTTTACTGAGTGCCAAATACTTCCATGGACCTCACTTTCCTTTTCTGTGAAAGGAACTTAGGACCCTTCTCCCAATGTTGCTGTGGGGAATTAGTTGAGATGATACACATAAGAGAGCTTTGGAGACTGTAAAACACTTATGCAAATGGAAATTATAAAACCCTTTGGGACCCGAGATCTTAAGATATTATTACCATGGAGCTGGTTTTGCTTAGCGAAACCAAGAGAAATTTTGAAAGTTAGCAAGATATGCAATTTATAGACTGCCTTTTGTGGCCTTGATGCAACCATTTTATGCTTATCCTAACTCAGATAGCACTTTTGGGTCTTAAAGAGGAATCTGCTCACAGAAGAGGTGCATGGATTAGGGGAGAGTCAGTAAGCCTGTGGCCTGTCACCTCCTCCACGCCTTAGGTTTCCCTTCTCTGCACAGGGAGGTGCTGGGCTGGCCCCTCTCCTGTGACATCCTAAGGCAGGCCGGAACTCTTCCTGGGGAGCTTCAGGTAGCTGAATTCCACCTGGTACTGGCTTGTGACAAACCAAAGGCAGACTCTCTTCTCTTAGCTGGGTGGGGCACCCAGACCCTTTGTCTTGCTGCTTATTGTCACCCGGCACTAGGGCTTTACTAGGGCATATAGTCCCTCCTCGATCCTGCTAGACTTGGAGCCATGTATTACAGGCATTTATTGCCTCCTTAGCATACCATTTGCATTTGTGCGGAAGGACATAGGCACACAACATCTTTTTTTCTCTATATTTTATGTAGCAAACACAAGACTGCATCAGAGGTGGGCAATAGTGGGCTTTGGACAAAATCTACCACTTGGCTTGAATCTTAATGTAATGCTCTGGCAATGCTCAAGCAGTTGAGGCGATAATATTCTCCCAGTGACTTGTGACAACTGTGCCATTCAGAGTGGATATTCATTTGTTCTACAAATTCCTTGCAAACTTCCACCATGTGGTCACCTTGGGGTAAGCGCTGGGAATACAACTGCGACTAAATCCAAGACAGGAGAAGACAGACTTTAAACAAATAATTATACAAATGCATAATTAATTACAATTGTAACGTGTGCTATGATTAGGGTTACCAGATAAGATACAGGACACTCAGTTAAATCTGAATGTCAGATAAATATTTGCAACGTATTTATACTAAAAGAGTATTTATTGTTTGCCTGAAATCCAAATTTGACTGGGTGCCCTATATTTTTAGTTGCTGAGTGTGGCAACCCTAGCTATGAAGGGGTGTGGGATGTTGTGAGAGTGTATGTGCAGGAAGTCCTCACTTGTCTGGCGGTGGTAAAGGGGACACCCTGGGGGTTGGGAGTAAAAGAAATTGAAGAGCCGTTATCAGTTAAATATAATTTAATTTTTCAAAGAGGGAAGTGACCCTCATACACAGCTAAAGAAAAGAACATGGACCAGGTTCATCTTGGAAAGCTGATCTGTAAAATTCGACATTGCTATTCAGGGTGATTGATGGAGTGCACGGCGGGAAGGCTTTATGGGCAGTTTCCATGCAGAGTGCGGGGGCTCAGGGCAGGTGCAGGACCACGTTCCAAGAAAGTCAGGAAATGCCCACCCTGACCAATTACCGCAAATCCTCTGCTCACAAAGGAGTCCTTGAGAAAGAACGAAAGGCAGGTGGAAGCATACCATTTTCTCCAGGCAAGACCAAGAACCGAAAAAAAGTGGAAACAAAAACCTTACAGCGCTGGCTGCCGTGGAGGAAAGCCGGGTTCACAGCGTACGCACTGTCGCGTCTGCAGCCCGAGGCGGCGCCGCCTGAGCGCAAAGCCCTGGCGCGGATGTGAGGAGGAACAGTCTGACATGCACAGGCGGGTAGGAGCAGAGTTTGCCGGGGTTCCTGGGGCAACCCCAGACCGTTCTCCGTGGAAAGGCCCGGCGCACGCGCTGCTAGGCGTCCCCTTCCGCTGTGGCATCTCCTCCACGCAGCTCTAAACCCGCTCTGCTTCTGCGCTGCGCTCTTGCTGCTTTGGTTTCCCTCCCCTTCGCTGTAAACCTGCGAAACTCAAGCATTTAACACGGTATCTGCTCATGCATGGAGGAAAGCAGCATTACTCATTTTTAACCCTAAAAAAGAAAAAGAACTTACCTGTTCTATCAACAAAACCTACGAATGAAATTATTTGCTGTTTAGACGTGGCCCTTCATTATTAGCCATGGTTTAAGTCTTTCTCTGTGAGTGGTGCTCCACGGAAGCATGTTACCTTTTTTTGTTTTTCCTATTGTAGGTACCGGTCTAAAACCTAACGTGGGGTCCAAATCAAAGGGACCAAAAAAAGTCATTTGGGATATATTATGAAAGTTAAACTTTGACTTTTAGCCCCACTCAAACCGTTTATTACTTTTTAAAATTCTTGATATGATTGTGATACAATTAGGTTAGGAAAGAGCCATATGCATGCAATATTTGATACGCAGTGCTACGTTTCTTTAACAACCCCCCCTCCCCCAAGACCTGTGTTACCTTGGACTTCTGTGGAAATCGGAAAGGGAGAGGTTGGCAAATACAGTCCTCTCTCGGTATCTGTGAGGGATTGGGTGCGGGACCTCCCTAGGGTACCAAAATCTGCGGGAGCTCAAGTCCTTTTTACGAAATGGCGTGGTGTTTGCGTATAACCCACAGATGTCCTTCTGTGTGCAGTAGGTTGAAAACCACCGCCATGACCTCTTGGTGTGGCACCTCTTGTCCGACACTGCAGATGGCCTCATGTTTCTGAGGGCAATTCTCAGTACAGCATCAGGTCTTACGGACTGTAAAATTCCACATTCCCTTATGGTGGCCGGCGGCGCTCCCCAAGAGTCCTGCATGAGTTGAAGGGACTGATGAAGGCTTTGCTGTCTGGCTGTGAGGACACCTCTCTTGGGCAAGGACTACATCCCGGGCAGGACATTCTCCCACGAAGGGGTCAGCAGTGTCTCTGAGATGGAGCAGCCCACTGGGTGGAGACCAGGTGCTTTTAACATCACCCATGTTAGGCTGCTTTTCAAGGGTCTGTGAACATGGCTGAGACCTGAAAGTCATGCCAAATCTGAAAACATGAAAGGAAAAGACAAAACAAAAATAAAAGTGATCTGAAAATCAAAATAATAAAAATGTGTCCATATTTAGGGCAATAGATGTCTATGGGATATGTGTATCTTTCATATGTTTACTGTAACGTGGGATAGGTTCTCTGAAACTAAGAGTGCTGCGGTTTCCTAAAGCTTTGGCAGTCCACGTGCAGACTCCAGGTAAAGTGCTATTTTGCAAGATGCTCGTCTGCATATGGTTCGTATCATTGCTGTGACGCTGGGGTAAGGTGGAGGTGCTTAACTTAGGTTTTTGTTGACAAACACCTAGGCTTGCAGGATTGCCTAAATGTTTTTTTGCCCTAAGATTTTTCCAAAAATCACTTTCTAAACTCTGTCCCGAGGATGGGAAGTGTAAGTAGTTTTAAAAAGCAAACACGGAGAACAGGGGATCCAGCAGGCCTCCACGGCCCAGCTTTGCCTCACATGTAGGTATTTCAGTCTCCAGACATAATCTTTTCATACTAATTGTCTGGCCGGTTTCAAGTGCCTCCTTGCTCTTCCCTGGACACTGTGGACACCCTCCTGTATGGCCTTTGCACTTACTGTTTATTCTGTCTGTGATGCTCTTCCCACCTCCTCACCTCCTTGTCTACATGTTTCCTCCCTAAGCTCATTCAGATCTTCACTAAAAAGCCTTCCCAAGGAGGTCTTCCCTGGCCATGCTACCTAAAATCAATTCCTCTTTCCAACGCTTTCTATTCCCTTTCCTCCTTATTATTTGTTGGTGACTTATCGCCATATAGAATATTATCTACTTTTTCTTATCATCCTCCATCCCACCTCCTACTACAATGTTCCCCCTAAGAAGGCATAGATTTCTGCCTTCTTTGTTCACTGTTGCATCCCTAGCACCTAACAGGATAGATATTCATCAGATGGATTGAGTAATCAAACCTTACTAGGAGGGTATTATTTCTTCTCGATGGTGCAGTTCTGCTTTTAGGGGAAATGAGGAAAATAGAGTATGAAGGGCCACAGGGGGCACCTGGTCTCCATCCGTGTCCATGTCTCCAATTTCCATAGCAAACAGGTGCTGGAAGGAAATGAGGGGTGCAAGAATGGGGAGGAGATAAAATAACTTCACCTCAGGGAACACTAGAAGTGATGATCCTTCTTGAATCGTCATCAGCATGTCTGTGAGGGCAGGAAATGCTCTTGGTGACAATCCCAGCAGTCCCTGATGGTGGAAGGCATTCATATCCCTTGTAGGGGAAAGATGGGCAGGCATTTTCTTTCTATATGTCCCTGCTTTGGGGCAACATCAAATTATGTCTTAGAGATTTTGACTCCTACAGGTGCTTTCTTGGGTCCAAGCAGGTGCGGCATGGCATTCTGTCTATAGGTGTGTCAACAGATATCAACCCAGCCCCTAGCTTATCTGGTTGCTGTAGTTCATGGCTCTAATTAAACTGGCAGCATAAAATATCTGTCCTTGAGGACTAATGTCAAACACATAGATTTTCAATATCTATCAGAAGCTCAGTTGAGAGAAGCAGTATTTAGAGAGGACTGCCTTAGTACATTATCCCTAGATTCATGGTTGTCAGCTTGGGCTGGGTATCGGATCACCTGGGCGTTTATAAACATATAGATGCCTGGGCTTCTGTTGGGATTCTGACTCAGTAGGTATAGAGTGTGACCCAGCTATCAGCATTGTTAAAATTTTCCATAGATGCTTTGGTTGTAGAGTCAGCATTGAGAATGACTGCAAGGTAGTCTAAAAATTGATCACAAATTAAAATGCCTAAGGGGGCCAAGCAGGTAACATAAACAAATTAAGCAGAGTAGTGAGGACTGTAGAAAATCCACTGCTCATCCCCTGTCCAAATGTGGCAAATGATACTTGGTGCCAACTAATTGTGACCATGTGAATCCAGTGTTGCCTCATCTTACAATTCTTTAAGGAAAGTCGAAATACCTGGATTTTTATGTGCAAAATAAATGCCACGGGGGCATCCCTTGTTACGCTGCTCTGTGCCACCTTTCTAAGGACTCTGGGGAAATTTATTCCTAGCCTCAGAAGGATAAGCTGACGTTCTCCTGAGTGGTTAATTTGCACTGTCCTAAGGACAAATCACGCTCCTCTCTTCTTACTGGGTTTAAACATTTGTGAAGCCATGAGCTCCATGTCCCAATTTTAGCAAGAGTATAAAATGGCATGTATGTGTTTTTTTCCACACTAACTAATTCCTGTTTTCACTTTATAATTTACCCTTGGCTTTCCTCCATGTTGTTAGTCTTACTTCCACCTTTTCTTGCTTTGTGTCCAGTTCCTTGATTAAAGATCTTAGTTTCTTTTTGAGTGGATGGAGAATAGGTGAAAAAATAATGACTATGGAAGAAAACTTTTGCTTCATTTTGTTTTAACAGAATGGAAATATCATTTGAGGTTTTGAGAGAAAACAGTCATGAAATAATACAGTGTCCAGCAGAGCTTAAGTCATTCTATCTTATGCACAGAGTAAAACCAAAGGATCTGTGATATCGGTGTATTTTCACACTATCTACATTAAGTAGAAGCTGTGGGATTAATATGAATTTAGCATGACATGGGGTCTTCAAAACCTATTTGTAATTGAGTTGTTAAAACCACCATCACATTTTTTAATTTCTCAAAAGGAATGCATATTTACAATTTTGAATGATACTGCAAAATAGCCCTCCACAATTTCTCTCCAGCTCTCTCACTGCGTTAACAGAGCATGAGGAGACTTGCTTCACACTTGTCTTCTCCCACACTGAATATCAGTCTTTAAAACATTTTTTCACAATGTGATAGGTGACAAGTTGCTTTAATTTGTTAGTGAACTTGAATGTCTTTTGATAAGTTTGTTGGCCATTTTTATTTTGTCTTCTTAGATTTTATTTTTCAGATATTTTCCAATAGATTGCTTTTGTATTTTTCTTAGTGAGTTATATTTGGCTCTTTTATACTATAAAACTAAATATGTAATTGACATATGTTGTAAACATTTCTATCTCTTGAGTATTTGGATTTTATATAATAAAAGATACCATAGAGTTTTATTTTCATGTTGTCAAATCCAACAATATTGCTTCAATTCTGAATATTTTTGTCAGGAAAATAATCCCCAATATAGTACATAGTGGAAAAATATAATATTCTCCATTTAAAAATTGTATTTATAAATAAGAAATTATATATTTGCATTTAGCTTTTAGATTGGAATTTATTGTTGTTACACATGGTTGTGAGTTAGAGAGTTATTTCCAATCTGACAGTCAGTTATCCTAATGGGCTATTTATTGTTCAAATAGCACTTTATTTTCCTCTCATTTGAACTGATGCAATCATGCAGAAGAATGAAACAGGATCCATATCTCTCACCACTCACAAAAATTAATTCAAGATGGATAAAAGACTTAAATGCAAAGCATGAAACCTTAAGAATGCTAGAAGAAAATGTTGGAAAAACTGTTCTAGATATGGTGTAGGCAAAGAATTTATGAAGAAGACTCCAATAATAATCACAGCAAGAACAAAAATAAGTAAATAAATGGGACTTGATTAAATTAAAAGGTTTCTGCACAGGTAAGATAATAATCAACAGAGCAAATAGACAACCTACAGAATGGGAGGAAATGTTTGAAAGATATACATATGATAAAGAACTAATAACCAGAATCTACAAAGAACTCAAACACATCAGGAAGGAAAAAACAAGCAATCCCATTAAAATGTAGACAAAAGATATGAACAGAAGCTTTTCAAAAGAAGATAGTCAAATGGTCAATAAAAATTTTAAATTTAGATAAATATAAGAGATTATATTTAATGCATGTATGTGTATGTCCTTAGTTTACTCATTTTAACTTCTACATGAAGTCCAACATATGAATATAACATTATTTAACCATTTCCCTTAGGCTACTTATAAATTTTTACTATTACAAAAATACTATATATTCTTATAGTTATCTTCTTGAATAATTATGTAAAAAATTATGTAAAAAATCTCTAATATATATAGCTAAAAGTATGTAATGTTGGGTATTAGGGTATATGCATTTTCACCTGAAATAGACATTGCTAGATTGCTCTCATAAGTAGCAGATGTTATACTGAAATAATGAATAACAACTCATTTCTCTGAATCCTTTTTAATACTTTATATTTTCACATGTTTTTATTTTTGCCACACCGAAGTGTCTGAAATAGTATATCATTGTTGTCTTAATGTGCTTGTCTTTACACGTGAAATTACATATATTTACTGACCATTTGGTGTTCTTCTATTAATAAATAACTGTTAATACTTTTTTCTTATTGTTTAGCTTTTTTTTAAGATTAGTCAAGTGCAATAGTGAGAATGTTCAGCTTTTTTGAGCCTTAATTGGCCTGTGATAAACTTCACATATTTTAAAGTGTACCATTTAATAAGCTTTGGTCTATGTGTCTACATGTGAAATTATAATATTATCATGCATGAAATCAAGATAATGAACACACCCATCACCTCCATGTATATATATAACCCATTGCCCACAGAAATACTGTGTGATTTAATTTATATAAAATTCTAGAAAATGCAAACAAATATGTAGTGACAAAAAGCAGATCACTGGTTGCCTGGGAATGGCAGGGTTTGCAGAAGTGCTGAGAGAAGATGGGGAGATGACAAAGGGGTATTGGCTATTTTCTCTTCCATTCAAATGTCACAAAACTATATTTTTAGAATTTTCATGGGAATTACATTGAATTCATATATGAATTTGGAGAGATTAACATCTATGCAACATTGATTCCTTCCATCTATGAATATTCTCGTCTGTCTTTCATTAATATTTTATAGTATTCTCAATGAAGATCTTGAATACAATTTTCAAAATATTTCTTAGGTATCTTTTAATTTTTGTTTTTATTGTGAATAGCATTTTTTCCTGTTCCACAATTTAATTGGTTATTTATGATATATAAAAATACTATTGATATGTGATTTGGCTCTTAAAACCAGAGACATTAAAAACTGTTGAATTTTAACTGCTCTATATTTAACACGCTTAACCTTTCTAACCTAGACCATCATGTTGTCTGCCCATAATGACAATTTTGTGCCTTCTTTTTCCCATACCTCTATGTTTTTTTTCTTGTCTTATCACATTGGTTATTACTTTTGATACTCTATTGAACAGTAAGTTTTTCTCAATTTAGAAAAGATGCATCTATAGTTTCACCAAGATCATAAATAATACTAGATCAGATTCAGTTCAAGTTTGCTTTCAACTTTAGTTTCCCATAAAACCAGAAAATAAGCACTCTACAAAGATAAGTAATCCAACTGGGTGAATACAGATTTCCAATGACTCTTTTATTATTCAGAGATCCATGCCTAAATTTGTGGTTAATTCAGCTATGAGAAATGAGAAATCTATATGTCATAGGAACTCAGAATCATGAATTCAATGTTTTTCATACAATTAGGATGGGAGAGGGGTGAACTTAGGCCTAAGATATGAGAAATTTTTCTTTATAAGCAATCTGTTTTCTTCTTCATCATTTTATTCATACTGTGTCATCAGGCCTGAAGCCATGGACTACTATATTAGGTTAGATTTTTATTTTATTCATAATCTGCTATTTTTTTTAAAAAAATTAGTGTTTGCATTAATATTTTAGATATTAAAATGAACATATAAATTTAAAAAATCTATTAATGAGGTAAATAATCCTAATAGGTTTTTAAATGTTGAACCTGCCTTGCATTCCTAGGATAAACTGTATCTGTTCCTAACATGCTATTTTTCTGTGTACTACTAGATTTAATTTGCTAACATTTTAATGAGATTTTTACAGCCTGTGACTTTTAGATGATACCAATTTATAATTTATCCATATTTTTTAACTGCTTTTTTTCTCCAGTTCTTCTGGACACTAATGGTTATGTTATGTAAATATGTGGCTGGATTTTGTTATAGCTATTGTTTTAATCCTATCTAGTTTTTTTCTGTCTAAAAATAGTCAATGTTTTATTTGATATTTTTATATTTGTAACATTTGCCAATAGTTGAAATTATTTTTACCATACTAATATGCATTTCCTATTTATTGTGTCTTCTGTTTGAATCTTTTCTTCTCCTTTAATACATTTTTATGGATTGATGAGTCTTTTTTATTCTTTCTTGTTACTAATTTATAGTTTATGCATTTGATCTCCTTTCTTTTAGGATTGATCTTAAATTTTTTAAATTGTTACTTAAATTTCAAATTTTATAACAATGTTTAAGATTGTTCAATATCTCATATCCTCTTTTCAGACAAGGTAACTAACATCTTTTAACTTTATTTCAAATTCTACCATTCTATTATCTGGTATTTTAGTTTTATTTTTAAATACATATCTATATATGAATAAAACACAAATAGAAACATTGCTACATAGGAGGAATCCCAATATAATTGAGAAGTAAAATAATATTAGGAATTAAGGATTAAAAATATATGTGTATGAATCATGTATGACTAGTATGACAATGAGCACTGAACTCTGTTAAGCATGTGTTTAAATATTTATTTTAAATAAACTAAAAACTAGATACCAATTGAGTTTTTAAAATGAATATGATGTGGTGGAAACAATATCAGAAACAATTATATTTCTATTTCTAAAATCTCAAATTATGTTAACAAAAGCTATAAAGTGGATGAGTAGGGAGTATGTAAATAATAAACATATCCACCTTATTAAGGGGAAATGAAAATATGCGCTAGTTTTTCACTCAGCCAATCACATAAATATGTTTAAATATATTTTCAAAAATATTATGATTATTACCATCAAACAATAAAATCTATACGTACATAAACATGACAAATGAGATATAATGTATAGAGTAAATGCAATATATAAAGAGACTAGAGACTAAAATGTATTTTTAAGAAGACAAAATTCAAGCACAAGGGTTCTATCAGCAAACTTTATTTTTTTTAATGCCACAATTAAGAGAAAATAAGTTGTTTGGTCTCCATGTCAGAATCAGGGGCCTGATAGAAAAGAGTGGGACCTGGAGACCTGGGATGGAACATCTGATTAGATGAGCCTAGGAATCCTGAATCTGCCTTCAGGCTGGCAGATGTAACCTTCTGCTTGCTGGAGGAGAACACTCTTACCCGCAAAGACCTCAGCTGAGGCCAAGGCTGTTATTGGCAGGTTGATTCTATTAAATCCCTTCTAGTTGAGATTTATAGGTATGTCTTCTACCCTAGATGTAGGGACATCTCCTTTGACTCTGCCATCATTGCAATCCAATGGATTACAGAATACCAGATATATCAACATGGGATCCCACATAATGCCCTGGACCAAGAGACTTATTTCATAACAAGGAGTTGCACAAATGGGTACAAGACCATAGGGTACACTTGTTGTATCTCATTGCCCAAAATCAGCAAGATTTACAGAATGTTGAAATAGCCTGTTAAAGGTAGAGCTAAGGGCCACTTGAGGACAATATTTGACAGATTGGACTCTGTCCTCCAGGTTGCAGTACATGCAGTAAACCAGTGGCTGATCTGAGGTGCTATAACCCTATTTGTTAGAATACATGAGTTCAGCAACCCAGAGGTGAAAGTGGGATTGGCTCCCCACTTGCAGGATCTTATATTGCTAGGTTAGATCCCCAAGTTGGGGTGGAGGTAGATACCTCCACCAGGAGACAAAGTATGGTGTTCCTTTGAACTTTAACCTATGACTACCTTTGGGTCACTACAGGCTGAGGGTAAGCAACCCTGATTGCCACGTAGAGGTAGGATTGCTACCCAAGGTGACTCAGGGCACAGATATATCAGTGATGAAAGTCTGGGTCACCCTACTTACCAGCAACCTAGACATAAGTGCTGGCCTATGTGCTGGCCAAGGATGAGGGAAATGTAGAATAGGAGGTGGATGAGGGAGATGCCTCATCCATTGCCTTGGGACCAGCTGCAGCAGAGACTATAGCCCACAGGTTGTTCCACCAGCCCCCTCGTACTCAGTTTTTAAAGAGATTGAGTTGGACCACCATCCTGAAGGGGATTTTGTGACTAAATACATTTAATGGAGGGCATGAAGAGATTCAAGGGAGTGGAGTATCTTGCACACTTTGTACATTTCTTCATATCCTGTCACTCCTAACTCCTGACTCCAGCTACCTCTGCAGCAACCAGGACTACACAAGCTTCACCCAGGTGCAACCTTACAGCACTATGCCTTAGAATATCTGCCAGGTACTTCTTTCTTCCTGCTTGGGGCTTTTTGGACACTGTAGCATGGGATGCTCAGGGGAACTGGATCACTACTCCAGAAAACTGGAGTTTTCTGGTAAGTAGAAAACTCAGGAGGGCAAGTTCTACGGAGACAACTTTGACCAAAAGGGAAGGAAGATAAGGGATTGAGGCTTTCTGCCTTTCATGCTCTGGGCAGTCAGTTCTGAGGAATACATTCATGAGTTGCTTAACAATGAAGATACATCATTAGGCAATTTCATCATTGTGTGTGGATCATAGAGTGTACTTACACAAACCAAGATGGTGTAGCCTACTGCACACCTGGGCTCTATGGGACAGCCTTTTGCTCCTAGGCTACAAACCTGCACAGCATGTTACTGAACTGAATGCTACAGGCAATTGTAACATAATATTTGGGTATCTAAACATAGTAAAGGTAAAGTAAAAACACAGCTTCTAGGATTTTCTCCTTCACTTTGACGTTGGCCAGACTAATGGCTGTGTGCCTTGGTGAGATCCTACTTGCCATGACTTTTCCAGGTCTTTGATGACCTTCTTGTATCTGGGTGTCTAAATCTCTAGCTATACCAGGATGTTTTCCTCAATTATTCTCTCAAATAGATTTTCCATACTTTTTGCTTTTTCTTCTTCTCCCTTCTGGGATACCCATGATTCTTATATTTGTTTGCTTTACATATTTCTGTATTTCTCAGAGAGATTGTGCTTTCTTCTTGATTCTTTTCTCTACCCTTTTGACTGACTGGGTTAATTGGAAAGCTTTGTCTTCAAGCTCTAAAATTCTTTCTTCTGCTTGGTCTAGTCTGTTGTTAAAACTTTCTATTGTATTTTGAAATTCCCTAAATTTCATTTATAGAAGTTCTGTTATATTTTTCTTATATTAGCTATCTCTTTAATGAATTAGTTATTAACATTCTGAATTATTTTTTTCATTTCTTTCTGTTGGTTTTCAATTTTCTCATCAATCCCATTGATCTTACCAGCCATTCATATTTTGAGTTCTATATCTGACATTTCAACCATTTCCTTTTGAGTGGAGTCCATTGCTGGAGAGCTACTGTGATCCTTTGGGGGTATCAAGACCCCCTGTTTGTTCATATTGCCAGAATGCAATGCTGGTTCCTTTTCATCTGAAACCTCTTCTCTCAGCTGAGCACAGATAGGTTTGTGGTGCACCTGTCTTCCTCTGCTGGGAACTCTGTTGCTCAGTGAAGAGAGGGAGAGGCCCGTGGATGGTGTGCTTGAGTTCTGTTCTGGAAGATTGATCAGGCAGGAGAGAGGCAGATGTACTGTGAGCCTTTAACACTGCTGCTCTCCTGCATCTCCCCTTTCCCCTGTGTTTCCCCTCTCCCCATGCCATGGGTGCATGGGGCTGTGTGTGTGTGTGTGTGTGTATGTGTGTGGGTGCACTCTGCGATGTGCAAGGGGTGGTGGGCAGGCATGATATAAGCTCTCACCCCACTCAGGGCTGTTAGTGACAGTGGGTAGTTGGTGCATAGCAACATGAGATTCACCCAGGCCAGGTCCCTTGGTGGTGGTGTTAACTCAAGAGACAACAGTGATGTCTACATCACCCAGACAGTAGTGCTGGGCATCCAGGGCTATGGGTACTCTCTCCATCTAGGTCCCGCGGCCACTGCAGCTGGACAGGGTTGCCCCGGTGGCAGTAGCAGGTATGAGTCTGTGTAAGCCTGCTGTGCTGGGGTCTCCTGGCAATGGTGGGGGTGTGTGGTACCTGCCCACATGATGTGCAAGAGCCCAACCTCCCTGGCCTGGCAAGGGCGATGGGGAGGCAGCAGCAATAGATCTGAGCCTCAGGTAGATGCAGTGTTCTGGGGCTGGGACCTCAAAACGGGGTGCTGCAGCTCCCAAGGTTTGTCAGCCAGCAGGATCTTGCTGTGCCTTCTCTCCAGATCAGTGCTGTGCAGTGTCCATTCTGTTCCCTGTGTGTGTCCAGCAGCCTGCTGCCATGGAGGGGCCCTCCTGCAGCTCTCATTGCCAACTCCCTGGGAGAAGTGTGGTACCCCGGGTTCTCCCCTCTATCCCTTCCCCGTGTGCCACCGATCCTGCTGAACATGTTGCCCCACTTCCCTCTCCTTCAGTTTGGGAGCTTCCCATGGCCTCTCTCTTGGTTCCTTATGCTCTCTTTTAGACCATCAGTGTGCAGGTGAATATCAATTCTGCGCTTGTGTTCTTCTCTGTGAGAGTGGCACATACAGGCTGCTTCTAGATCCCAATATTTTCTTTCTTTGTATCCTTATCCTGTAAGCTTTATTCTATCTTCAACATTTTTAGTTATTTTTACTTTTTAAACTTTTTTGTTAAAAAATGAAACAGAAACACACACATTATCCTAGACCCACACAAGGTCAGGACCACCTGTCTTCCACCTCCATATCTTGTGGTACAGGAAGGTCTTCGGGGGCACTAACACTCATGGAGCGTTCATCTGCCATGACTGCCTTCTTCAGGAACACCTTCTGAGGGACCTGCCTGAGGCTGTATTACAACTTATTTTTTTGAGTAGGAGTACACCATAAAATAACTATAAAAAGTATAGTGTATGAAATATATAAGCCAGTAGTAGTCATTCATTATCAGTATCAAGTACTACTTAATGTATATAATTGTATGTGCTAGACTTTTATATGACTGGCAGTGCAGTACGTTTGTTTATACCATGTGCTGTGATAGGACATGACAAAGGCTGTATGTATTATAATGTCATTAGGTGACAGGAATTTTTCAGCTCCATTATAATCTTATGGGACCACCATCCTATAGGTGGTTCGTCATTGAAAGAAACGCTGTTATGTGGCACATGACTGTGTTTCATAAAGCTGAACAGAAGCTCCAGTGGGATCCCATAAGAGTGCTCAGCTTGATTGGTTTTCTTTCCCTCCCTGTTCACTCGCCCACTCCCATTGCCAAAAATATCCTGCACACAAGTCTTTATCCCAGGCTGTGTTCTGACTGAGACTCTTGAACTGTAATCATTTTATTCAGATAAACAACACAACAGTTCTCAAGATTTTGGTCTCAGAACCCTTTAAAATTCTTTTTTAAGGACCTATTTTTTTTGAGAAAAAAAATCTCAGGATTTTACTTTAATAGTACAATCCTTAAAATTGATAACCCCAAAGAGCTTCCTAATATGGGTTATAGCTATTGACATTTACAAAATTTGTTTAAATATAATATTAATGAATTCATTCCATTGTTATCATAGATAACATTTTATAAAAAATAAAATATGTTTTCCAAAGCAAAGCAAAAACTAGTAACAAGAGTGGCATATCTTTGTAATGTCTCGTTATTAAAAGACAGCTGGTGTCTCATAGCTGCTTGTGAATTCAGTCTTTGTGATATGTCACTTTAGTTCAAGTATCTCAAAAAACGTCAGCCTCACAGAGAAGATATAGTTGGAAAAGGGAGGAGTATTTAATAGCCTTTTCAGGTAATTATGGATATTCTTCTTTGATATAACACCAAAGCTCAATAAGGTTAGTTGTTTTGTGAAATTTGTACTTTTATCAATGACATCTTTTGTTCTCTGTTATATTAAAATTCATCTATCTGTCTTACAATTGGGATGGATCTTTTATGGATGTGTGATTTTACAGATCATGTATTGGTCACCCTAGTCAATATTGGTCCACTCAGCTATGCAGATCTTTCAAATATTGACACATTTTATCATACAGTATCAAAAAGCACTCTTGTTAAAAACACACTGCTTGAATCAGAAAAGTCTGTAATTATTGGGAAACTCCCAAGCTCACTGCTGTGGGTATAAGTTTTCCAAACTTATAATTTTTGTTTGAAAATGCTAACTTAATCATTGGCAACAAATACTGTCAGTTGTTTTTCTTGAAGTGACAAGCGCACTTCGTTTGTTTTTAAGAAAATGTCTGACAAATACCCAAGTCTGGATAATTACAGTTTTTCAGTTGTTCTTTCTAGGAAAAATGGTGCTTTCTCAGAAAAGTGGTTAGTTTAGCTCACTCACAACTGAAAGAATCTCACAAGTGTGTTAATCTCACAAGCGCTCCTACCCTTGTGTGCAGCAACAAGGCTTTCTGCGTACCTCCTGTGTCCTCACAGAGACACATTGAAAGTACTGATTCTCCAGGGTGGAGAAAAATAAAACTAATCTTTTCTACTGCCTCATGAAGAACATTCTTATGCAAATCTGTCTTTTTCTTTTTTTTATTGTGACTGTACAGAACTGACTGACTCCTGGTTTGTACCATGGCCTTGATGTGCTCTCACCCACCACTGTCCCTGCACAATCAGAGCTCATGTTCATACTATGAGAACAATGACTACTGATCATGAAAATAGTTTTGAACCCTTAGATCCCCTTAAAAATTTCGGGGAAATCCTAGGGGCCCATGAACCGTATTTTGAGAGGCACTGATCTAAAATATTGTCAGTTTTGTGTTTTCTTTGCCATACTTTCTGAAAGCCTAGTAGTTAAAACAAAAGAAAACACGTGAAAAGCCTACTTTTAGTGCAAGATCTAGTTATTTGGCCCCCAAAGTTTCTAGTCAGACATACTGCCAGAAACAAGCCTCTGCCCCATTCTCTACCATGGCCAGAGCTGTGCATCCTTCAGGAAACAAATATGATAATATCACCCTCTACATAAACACTTCTTGGATTTTCTATTGCACTGAGAACAAAATTAAAACTCCTTTGCATGGTTGGCAAGGTCCTTTAAGCAGGACCCCCAACCTTTTTGGCACCAGTGACTGGTTTCATAGAAGGCAATTTTTCCACGGACTGGGTGGGGGAGGGGGATGGTGCACCATGTGGAGCGGCTGTGAAAACAGATGAAGCTTCACTTGCTTTCCCGCCACTCACCTCCTGCTGCATGGCCCTGGTTTCTAACAGGCCATGGACCAGTATGGTCTGCATCCAGGGGGTTGAGGACTATAGCTTTATGGGATTCCTGAGCACCCTCCAAATGCTCTTCCTCCTTCCTGTGAAATCTCTGCTCCGTAATTGGTTTCCTGTGCTTGAATAACTCCCGTCCTTCCTCCAGTTCTCAACTTTGATGGCTTCTCCGGTATCCCCAGCCTGATGAGTGCGGATCCTCACACTGGGGCAAATTTCACAGAGACTTGTGATTTCATGTCTAGTCATCTGTTGTCTTCCCTACTCTATTAGTTTATGGAGGCAGCTATCATGTCTCTTGCTCACCAATGTATTCCACTGCCTGTTGGATGGCCTGGCATAGAAGAAAACCTGGCTTCTCCCACTTTCCCCCGGATGAGGAAGTGGGGACCAGGGGCTGGGCTGGGAGCAGGGGTGCATCACTTGGATTCTGTAATTTCCAAACTATTTATCATTACTAAATAAGTAATACACACTGATTGTAAATAAAACAATATATTACATATATATCATTAACACACATATATTTTTCATAATGTAATAATAATTGGGTAATTGTGGTTTTCATGTCATGCTTAAAAGGACTCTTCTCATCCAAAAGTGAAAAATGTTCTCTTTAGTTTTCTTCACAGACAAGACGATTAAGATCCCACAGCTCACTGGCAGAGTCACCTGCCCTTCTTCCCTGGTCCTTGTGTGATGCTCCCTGGAATGCCCAGACCAATCAAAACCTTCCACCTTTGCCAAAAAACACCTGCTGTGACTTTAAGTCAAGAGCATCCTCCTCTCAGGATTGTTCATTGTTTTTAGTTGGGAATTGACCAAAAAATGTTTTGGTGGAAATTTGGGAGGAAGAAGTCATACACATAGGAGGCTTGTAGCAACTTGAAAACTTCATGTCTCTCTATCAAACACCAGGCAAATGAATGTGAGTTAAAATGAGATAAATTTTGAATTGTTAGATTCATTTTCAACAGTTTCTTCCAGAGATTTTTAAGAAAAAAAAACTTCGCAAAACTTTTTTTGTTTGTTTCTACTTTCCTCCCTGGAGTTCTGAGATTCTTTGCATTCTCAATAGCTGGAAACAGTACTTTTCACCACTGTCATCATAATTAAATATAATATGATAATGGTTAAGATTATGAATCACTGCCTTGATGAATGGTTATTATGTTGCTCATTATTATGACGGTTGCTATGATTATTATTTTGGGATTATAGACCATCCAGAAATGGCAAGTTCTTCCCTGAGATAATTATTATAAATAATGGCAAGGATGCCAACAATAATATGACAACAGATTTCTACTTTTCTGGGCACATATAACTACTCTACAGGTAAGATTCCTTAAAAACTCACTCAATACTTTTCGTATAGAAGGCAAGGTAAGAAATGATGCATAAGAGTGTGATGTTTCTCAGTACCTAAACACCCCTGTAAACCAAAGCAAAAGGGCAGAATGTTTTACTGCCGTAACATTAACTTATCAAATACCCATTTATGAACTACTCTTTGTGATAAGAGATGTAGATCAGAAGTATTCAATTTCAAATTTCTTGTATTATAGTCGTATGGGTGAAATGAAAAAAAAATAAAACCCAAGAATCTGCAAAAGAGGACATAGCATGACTGGTTAAGTAGGGTTGCACAGTATAAACTCCAATGAGAAAATATCAAATTATGTCTACAAAACAAGGCACTTTAGTCCAATACCCCCATCCTTCTTTACACTCCTGGGAAATTATGCCTTTCCCTATGACCTGTATGAGATAATACAGACTATTAAATTTTAACTTAGCAACAGGTAAAAGTGACCAATTTCCCTCGAAAATTCTGCCCAAGGGTTTGAATGTATGTCCATTTTTCACAATTTTAGTAAAGATGACTGCTGTTAGTAACAATAATGATAATACTAGACCTGTATAAAAAGATGCTGAGGAAATACACATATTTTATTGAAAATCTAGCTCAGCTCTCCTGTTTCCAGATGAAAACATTGTAATGTCTAATATTACATATAGAATACCAATTTTTATTTAGATTATGTAGACAGTGAAAAACAAACACTGGACAAACATGGAAAGTGCCCCAGTACAAAATATGAAGTATAAAATCATCAAATAAAGTAGAATGAGCATTTGGAAAGAATGGATGTCAGAACCCCCTGAGCTTTTTAAATACAAGCCAAGTGAAATAAAGAAGTCTTTCATGGAGAAATAATACTAGTTTATAATAGCGTTGTGTTTAGTAGTTTACATAATCTCATTAGCAACCCTCTAAGTTACGGATGGCGGATACTATGCTCTCCAGTTTGCAAATGAGGAAATGCAGCCCCAACCCCAGCACAGGAACAAACAGGAACTGAGGCACAGGTCTGTTGCCTCTTGGCCCGTCATTCCTTCCAACACAGCGACCTTGTCCAGTACATGGCAACCTTGTTCCCCAAGAGTAGCTAACACATAGACAACATTTTGTGGCAGCCACTGTTGTAATTTTTTTGCTTATAATAACTCTTCTAAATCTCACAACAGACACAAAAGGCAGTTATTATTACCCTGTTTTGTGTATGAGAAAAGTTAGGTCAACAGGGTCATATGAGTAGTCGTTGGTAGAGCCAGGATTTGAAGCCAAGACTTCAGCACCAGAGCTCCAAGCATAACATTGGCCATATGATTGATGAGTGAAGAGGGAAGTCAAGGAAGGATTGTGGGGAGGTGATGTTTTCTGTGACCTGTGATGGAAAAGTTGGCAAGGCAAATAGGGTGAGGACACCACAGGTGAAGAATACAGCTTTTGAGAAGGTTTCAAAGGAGCAGGAGTATCTGGTTCTTTCAGGAGAATATTTTTGAAAGCCAGTATGACTGGAGCTAGGGAACAAGGGGGCTGGTGGTCCATGGATGGACAGACACACACAAGCTCACAGAACTCAAAATTTATCTGAAATGGAGGAAGCTGCTCTAGAAGGTTTTACGTAGGAGAGTATATGAGCCAATGTGTATTTGAAAACATGGCATTTCTTTATTAGCTACAGAGATCATGAACAAACCTCCTGACCTCAGTGTTGCTAAATCTGTGAGCACCTCCTCTGGAGACAAAGTTCAAGCAGTTAAATGCTCCTTATAAATGTTGCATTGGCCCATTTCTATTAACCCAAAAAACTAATATTTCTGAGGACGAGGACTAACTTTTATAACCACTTTCAAATCCCTTCAGTCTCTGATAGTAGAGTTGAAAGTGTAAAATAGTGTTCACTTAATCTTTGTGAATTATAGTCCATTACGATATATTAAAATTGCACACACACCCCAGAGAGATTGAGATCTTTGGTCACATTTCTAGAAGATTCTTCAGAGAGCTCACACACAGGCAGTGCAGGCACAGGGCATTTTATGTTCCAGCCCAAATCCGTCCCTGTGAAATTCCCACCCCTGTTTTACAGACTCAACTTTGCTCCATGTTAAGATAAGCATCTGAAAAGAATGGAAACACCTGTCCTAGGCTGAGGCTTACGTTTTCACTGGCTGTAATTCTAGCCGTGGCCATAAAGCTTTCAAGAATGAGGCTCTCTCTGACAGAAGTGCCTGATTGAAAGTTCGTAAGGCATGATGCTTTCACCTGGGAATTTCCTTTTTGTTGGGGAAAAACAAAATCCCTACTTTGCAATTTTGAACTTGCAAAAACTACTTTAGCAAGAGACATTAAGGAGAAACATTGTTAATGAAGACTTCCAATTAACTGAGATATTTTGCTTTACTTCACCGTTAAGGGAGAAAGAAGCAAAGCATACACTGCAGACTCAGAGCCACAGCCATTACCACATTTCCAATACTCTGCAGGGAGAACTGGTGTTTAACCAATAAAAAACAAGGCACTTTAGAAAGGATCAATTTTTGTGAATGTCAAGTGTTAATCCTTGGTAAACTTTAATGTGGACCAATGATCTTAGAAGGATTCTTAACAAGGGTAAAATAAAAGGATTTGCCATTAAAACCTAAATTTACCAGTAAATTCAATCAACTGGAAGGGATACCCTACTCTCAAGCATTTTGATTAATTGGTGGAATACTGTACATCCATTAGATTCTGGGGCATGTATGTGAAATATGAAAATCATAATCATGTAGCATTTATTGAATCCCTTAGAATGGGCAAATTATTACAGGAAGCCAAATTAAAGTGAGCTACATATTCAGAAAAAATAGGCTCTTCAAAATATGTAAGACAAACTACAGTTTCACTGCCACACTTTTCTATCTGATTTTTTCTATAACCAAAAATTTTAATATATATGTGTTATATATATATTTAATTAAACCCTGGCATTAACAGAAGTTACTTGTAAATGATCTCTGAAATTCATTGCAACATGATTTACCGTAGATTTCATATGGATCTAAAAGAAAAAAACATCCCCAGAATGCTTTTATAAATGAATCAGACATAAAGCAATTTATTTGTGATTCGAAATATCAAGAATTTAGCTGCTCACTTATGTCATGTGCATTTGAGCAAACACTATTTCTTTCATGAAAACATACTTGCAGGCATTTTTTTTTTAGATCTGAAACCCATGGAATATTGAAGAAAAAGACCAACAATTGGAAGAAGTAAATTTTCGCTCAGTTATTATTACTGGCCAGATAATTGTGCAAGGTTCGCACTAAGTGTGACCAGCAGAAAAAAGCTTCATCTGTCCACGCTACACCTCATTAGTGCTCAGGGGTGCAATTCATAGTTGGGATGATTCGGTAGGTTAAACAGGTGGACTTAAAAAAAAAAGCTGTTATTCCCAAACACGTCTCCCTGCCTCTTTACTTGAACTTCATAGCATATTTGATGAGGAGACCCAGTGCTGCTGAAACTCCTGTAGTGTAATTGCTCTCTGTAATCAAGGGGGATGCAGGTCTTATAGGGATTTTGGATTCACATCACAATGTGGAACAGAAGGGATTTTGCATTGACTTTTGCCATTTTAACCTGCTTAGCAAACACATAAACTGCACGCATTTCAAAGGCTTGCAGGTCAGAATAACATAGAACTTTTCCTAGAGAATGCTGTATCTGTAGAATCCAGCATGGAGTCTTGCCTATGAAGGTCCTCAACACACATATGTTGAAAATTTGCTAATCTCTTCCTTTCTCTGATGTCCACATAAGTTGCAGCAGAGAAAGATGGAGTGCATTACTTTAGTCACAGTGTCCGTAGGACAATGAAAATTATGTGGCCTAATTGCTAAGAGCCCAAATTAAAGTATCCAACTTTATCTCTGTTGCTAACAAGCACATTTCTAGGGCCAAAAAAAGGGGAAAGGATGATTCCTTGACTATCTTTGTGAATTCATGCTTATATTCATTCACTAAAACTGGAACATAGCATATCCCAGTGATGGCAACCACGTGGCATAGGGACTGTCACCTGCTCTTTCTGCTCAGGTGGTCAATGACAAGTGACCGACCCCTCTGGAAACTTCCAAACCCTCAGCATAGCATCCCAGGAAGCCGCTGCCCTGTGGACATTGACACAAGCTGGACTGTCCATTTTACCATCATTTGCATATACAATAAAGTCTTGATCAGTCAATAAATTAGCTTTTAGATCTACTTGTTTTCATCTGAACATGAGTTGGTGACTTGATTTGTCCTTTTGGTAAAGCTCAGCTGCTTTTGATGTCTAGTATTCTGTCTCCTTCCTTCTCTGGCTGCTTTCTGAGGGCCGTCTGTGTGTTTGGGGGAGGTGGTCTGGCTCGTGTGACCATGTAGCCTTGGGTCTCTGGAGTTCCTTCCATTAGTTGTTCAATATCCTTTGTACATGGGTGGCCCTGGCCTTGTTGCCACCCAAGCCTGAAATTGACAAGTGGTGGGCCTGTGGTCTGCTGTTTTGACTCAGCTGATGCTCTGTGGGGATCTTCGGCCATCTGCCACTGGCTGATGGGGTGTCCTCTCTGCTTCTGGAGGCTGTGGGACACTGAGTCTCTGTCACACCCTTGTCCAGTCCCATGTCCAACAGTCCACCAGGGTGAGTCACCTGAGCCCACCATGCTATGAGGACCCACTGCAATACTACTTTAGGCTCTAGAGAGAGCTTCAGGTGCCAAGTAAAGCTTTTGTCTGTGTCTCCCCTGCTGTTCTGTTCTCTTATCTAGGCTAGAACACACCATGTCGGCATGGGGCTCTGAGTACTGATCTTCAAGAATTATGGGTGAGGAATCTGGGGACCGGATTCCTCCCTCTGCCCTCTGAATTATCCTAATTTGTCCAATTCATTTTAGCTTCTCTGGGTTGAGCTTGAGAAATACGAAGATTGAGACATATATCTCTGCTCTGTCATTTTCCACTTCTCCTCTTCTCGTTTCCTAAACACTCCAGGATAGAGAAAAGGCAGGTTTCCTTCTCCTAAACCAAACTCTCTGGGGTAGGGCCTAAGAATCTGTGTTGTGCCAAAGTACCCAGGTGATTCCTATACAGCTAATGTTTGGGAACTACTGCCTGAGGTCATCTCCTTCTTTCTTAATCCTTCATGTCTAGGCTTTAATGAAAAATAAGTAGTTTTTTCCCTATAAAGAGAAATTTATAGTTAACCCTTAATGTGCTAAAAGGAGAGGAAAATTCCTCTTGAATAATCTTTATATTTTGAGGGTCAGAGCTTAAATTTAAAATTAATTCTGTAATGTATCCTAATCTCTCTACATTTTCCCTTATTCCCCCCCCACCCTGAAGCAAGTGGCTACCTTGGGCCAGTGAGTATCAGAGTCATGATCTTAGAAAGGAAAAAAAGAAAAGCACATTCATTATTTTTCCAACTATTTTGCTCTTATGATATGCAACAAACCATATATAGCCTCCAATGTGACAGACTTCAGATCATATTATTAGAATGCACTTGGTAACAACTTGGCTGGGCACCACTAAGGTGAATGCAGCATCCTTTGGCTATGAACCCTGTTTTTACCCTACCCTGTTCAGATTCAGATTGCTAGAATGATCTCATTGTGTGCCTGTGGTCTTTAATTGCTAATTACAAAGGATTCAGAGGTGTTCTATCTGAAGTGACTCATGGTTTACGTCGTCACTGGTGGCAAGATGTACCTTCCTCCTGTACACCATCTCTGCAAAACATCAGTGGCTATGGCTGCTCTCCCAACTCCATCTCCTCTGGAGCTCTATTTCCACTGCACTGACACAAAGGGGGCGGTATTGCACCTGCGTTTTTGGTGGAGAGAGTACAGGTTTCAGAAACTCTAAGCAGAAAAGAAATCCTTGTCACTTATACCTGATGAACCCTTTAATATTTTGTTTAACACAATTTAAGCATCACAACAATCCCTTGCTTCCTAACTCTGGCCAGTGACCAAGTGATAATACCTCTATTTTATAACTTAATTGTTTTCAATCATATTGATATAGACTGGTGCTCTCAAACTGGAGTGGGTGACTCGTGAGACCAGAGGTACTGGGACCCTTTATTCTGACGTGGTATCTGTAGGTAGGCGGAATAATGGCTCCCCAAAATGTCCAGGTCCTAATCCCTGTTACCTGTGGCTATGTTCCCTTATATGGCAAGGGGGAATTAAGTTGGCAAATAGAATTCAGGTTGCTAATGAGCTGACTTTAAAATAAGAAGATTATGTTGGATTATCGCCTGATGTAATCATGAGGATACTTAAATGTAGAAGAGGGAAGCAGAAGAGGAGGTCAGAGTGATGCAGTGTGAGAAAAGCTCAACCCACTGTTGCTGGCTTTGAAGATGGAATGACTTGGCCACGAGCCAGAGATGGAGGGAGGCTCTAGAACCTCAAAAGGGCAAGGAAATGAATTCTACCATACAGCCTCCAAAAGGAATGCAGCTCTGCTGATGCCATGACTTTCCTCCACGGAGACCCTTTTCAGACTTTGGACCTCCAATATCATAAGATAATAAATTTGTGTTTTTTTAATCCATTAAGTTTTTAGTTTATTCTTACAGCAGCAATAGAATACTAATGTAGTAGGGCTGGCGTGGGACCTGAGATTGCATTTCTAATGAGAAATATTGAGTGACACCAATGCTACTGGCCAGGAGATTACACTCTGAAAGCTGTGGATGAAGACCCCGCTTGTACCTCTCACCCTCTGAAGCCTTTTCTAGTTGTGGCATGTAGCCTTAGGGTCACCCTCATTATCTCCTCTTCCTGGTGTCCTTTTTATAATCCCTTCTCACTGAGTGTGGGTGGGGCCTGTGTCTCGCTTCTAACCAACCGAATATGGCAAAAGTGACAGGAAGTCATTTTCGAGATTGTGTTATGTAAGACTCTGTTTTGCTAGCAGATTTGCTCTTTTTCTCTTTTGCTGTCTTGAAGAAGCAAGTTGCCATGTTGTAAGAGGTCCAGGAAGAAGGCCCTACAACAAGGAAATGTGGGCACCTTCTAGGAGTTAGTTGTGAGTGGCTTCTCGTGGCTGACACACAGTAAGAAGTCAGGGACCTCGGTCTACAGCTGCAAGGAACTGACATCGCCAGCGCTCGAGGGAGCTTGGAAGTGACCTGGTCATACCCCTAATGAGGACACAGCCCAGCCACTACCTTGATCACAGACCTGTGAGACCCTAAACGGAGGATCCAGTTGAGCTGTGCCCAGATCCTGACCCACATAAACTGTGAGAAAATAAACATATGTTGTTCTAAGTTCCTTAGTTTTTGGTCATCTCTTAGACAGCAGAGAAACCGAATACTATACAGTCTGGAGGCTGGAATGGACAGAGATAACCCCTGGCAAGTGCAGAGTCAGTGGGTCACGTGGATCACGTCTCTTTCTCAGTTGAGCCTATGACAATAAAGCTGCCATTTATAGGGCATGTTCTATGTCCTGGATATGAAAACTGTCCTAACGTTTTATATTCATTGCCTTCTTGAATCCTTGAAATAGCTATAAGCCCCGAGAGGTTAGATATCCTAGAGTCAGTAAGTGGTAGGGAGAAGACTGAAATTTGCATTTGCTACCTCCAAACATTACACCCTGATCACTGGTGCAGGGACACCAGCCTGACATGAGGGTAGCCATCCACTTGGGGCAGTCCAGGGTTCACCAATAACAGCAGACTCCCAGTGGTGACTGTGGCTGTCCCTGTGCAGGAGCTACCTATGGCCTGGGTTTGGGAGGTGGGAAATGATAGTGGCCAGCCGCACCTGGAGTTTTGTGTTCATCCAACCCACAATCTTTCCCTGGGGGTCCTGCTGACCTCAGAGTATCTGTAGTTTACCCTGCTACTCCTTGAAGTGGAGAAGTTTGGAACACATGGAAAGAAATAGCACTTGCCGCCTTTAACAATAAAAAGCACTGAACGAAAACATTTAAAATCTGGAAAACACAGTGTTTGACTAAAGCATTTGTCTACATAACATAGTTCCCTTTATCACTTGTAAGGGATGGATTTCTGTACGTTCACGAGCGCAGGGATGAGCATACTGATTTTAAGCAGACCCACGTGGTTGTGGCCGCATTCATAACTGTCTCATTTGTGAATCTCAGCACACCCATTGAGTTTAATGAAGTAGAAAAATTAGGAGCTCGAAAGGTCGTTGAGCTCTCTGTGTGCAAATACAATTAATGCACATCTCAATAATGGGTGTCCAGGAAGTGTTCTCACCTAATATCCGATTCAAGACAACCAACAGGACTAACCCAGAGCTTTGTCTGAAGAGACATCTGAAATATATCAAGGAAATAAATTAACTGTCAAAAACTTCATTTATTCTACTGAGATTATGAAATGCGGCTGGAGAATTAATCTGAAAGATGGCTGCAGGAACTCCAAGGGGAGTTGCGGTAAATACCCAGCGCAGGTCTCCAGGCAGCGGAGGGGAGGAAGCCAGGGGCGAGCTGAACGAGGCAGAACCAGCACCGCTACACAGCCCCAAGGGGCAAGTGACCGGGGAGCTGTGCACGAGGGCCGGTGATGGCCAGGGCTGAATTAGCAGCACAACCAGCGTGGTCGTGGTAAATTCCTATTTGGTTTTTATTAAGGAAGGAAGCCTTACTCGGCTCAGCTCTTTCAAAGTTGTCCATTCTGTGCTCCCTGTTTTCTCCAAATTTATTATTTTGTGGGTGGTGTGTCAGGGGAAGGTGGGGATGGGAGAAAAGTTCTAGGTCGATCAATGGTTTTCTGCTTTAAACGTGGGAAATTTACATTGCACCTGCTCAGGGATAAAACCAAACCACAGGCCAACTAGGTGAAGTGGTTCGTCCCATTAGAAAATGGAATGAGCCACATATGACAAATGGAACCCATGAAGATGCGGCTGTATGATGGAAAAATGGGTGGTATTAAAAACAGTGGTGCTTTTATGCCACTTCCACACTTGTAGTCTTATATCAACAACCCCTTCCTCGATTCCCCCAAAAGAAAGAGATCTGCCCTCTCATGAATGTTCAAGACTCTGTCCCTTGTTTCTTCCTCCAGTGATTCAAATCGTGCAGCATTAACCAAGTGAGCAGCTAATACCTGCCAGTTGCCGGTGCTGAGCCGTCATTGTCTTCCCTGATCCCCCTAGCAAACTTGGGAAGACACAGTAGTCCCATTTTGCAGACAAGCAAACAGAAGCTCAGCAGGTCTCAGCAGCTCACCCAAGGCCACCCAATTAGAATGGTAGAGCTGTAGGTTCAATAGCATAGCTGTTATGAAAGAATAACTAAAATACTAGAACGGCCAGTGCGAATTACATTTGAACATGTTTACAAAGGAGAATGGTCCTGATGGTTAATTAATCCAGAGAATTAATATTTATGGAAAAAAATACTAAGGATAGTAATGAAAAGAAGCTTCCAGAAAACATAAAACAAGTAGCATGTACGTAAACATGCATATAGGGACAAAGATGGAAGGAAACAAAATATTTCAAAATGAAATAAAGTTTTTCACACGTTGACTGGTCACAGGGCAAGGGGTGGGGGAGAGGAAGTGAAAGACGCAACGTGGGAAGGGGATTTGGGTGGGGGGTAGGGACCGGGCGGTTTGAGGCTCAACCCACTGGGTTTTCTTCCTTTGAAGCTCTGCCCTCTGTGATTCCGCCGAGGCCTGAAAGCAGACATCCCACAAAAACCCTTCTTGAGGTAGCTCTGGTTAAACTAGAAGCAGGAAGTGCCAGAAATCTTGCAGGGAAGCCGATTCTCTTGACATTTCCTGTCCCAAAGATCCAAGGGGTGTCTCTAAACCTGAGGAAGCTCCCGTGAACTTCGTGAGGGTCACCTAGATCCAGCAGGCTGACAGCAGCTCTCACCAGCAAGGAGGATTTATGTGCCACATTTCAAAGGACATGCATTTTAAGGATTTCTTGCTGTGTGAGAAACCATCGGGGCAAAATGGAGTAGAAGAAAAGTACACCTGATTGTAATTAATGCTGACAGTAATCTCCAGCTTTCATTCTGAAAACAGCCAGATGGGAAAGTTGGAACTGTTAATAATAGAAAACGTTGCCATCCACAGTTCCTGGAGTCATAACTCTTTAAAGACTGTTTGGATTCCAGATCTCTGCAGACCAGCCCAGGCCAGATGCTGCTCAGACTCTGGCTGCCGTGGGCCGGGCAGGGGCCAGTTCAAGGGAAGGGATCAGAGAGAGGAAAGCTCTGTCCTCAGACCCCGGCCCAGTGAGGAACCTCTTAGGGGAGACCTGGAGCTGGGGAAAGGAGAGGAAGGCGAGGAAGTACCAAGGACGTGGTGTCGGACTGCGGCTCTGACCCAAAGGCCTTAGCAAGGGAGGCGCCCATGAATTCAGTGGGGTCTTAGTGCAAATGATGTTTAAGAAGGCAACTTGGAGAAGGATATCACTCTCCACGGGCCTGGTCAAATGTGGCCCAGCAGGGAGAGGGGTATCTTGGGGTGGGGATGGGGCCACAGCAGAGTTTCAGGCCTGGAAGGAAGGCCAGATGCAGGAGCAGCTCAGGAAGTCTTCTCTCTCCCAGAAGCAGCAGCCGGGAGGCCATCCCCATCCCTCCGCAGGGATTTGCAGCTCTGCAGAGCAGGCTGTGCCGTCTACCCTGCCTGCCAGGGTACCCTGTGCCTCAGTGTGGCCTGCGGCAGTGAAGGGAGCTAAGAGGACCGCAGGGAACCTCAGTGGACAGGGTTGGGGCTGTCGGTTTCATAGCCAGCGAATTCCTGGGTGGGAGCCCACAGAACTGCCACTCTCTGGGGTCCGGGCAGCCTTAGCCCAGGGAGAGTCCTTGGTAAATCCTGGCATGGAGCCTGCAGGGAAAGCGCCCAGCTTCAGCCCTCGTCTGTCCTTTTCCAGGGCACCTGTGGGACAGCATCACCAAAGCCCTGCTGACACTTGGGGACACTCAGGGTAGGGACGTGAGGGCCGGATCAGCACTTCCAAAACTGCTGAGGGATCCACACAGGAGCAGGCTGGGGGAGGGAAGAAAGAGGCCAGAGGCTCCAGCTCTTTGAGGTTGAGAAAGAAGCACTTAGGCTGGGCTCGCAGAGGCGCCATATCTGGCGGTTAAGCCACAGGGAGAGGGGACTGCTGTGGATGGCCTGTCGGACGGGCAGGCTCTCTGCAGGCCACGGGCAGGACAGCGCAAGGGGGAGGGAGGCTCGCGTCCAGGGCGCTGTGTGCCGAGCACTTTAAAAGTGAAAGTGGCCATGGAGCAGATTCAGGGATATGCTTCAAGAGCAGGGCTAGGAGTTCTGGGAGGCCAGCGATTTCTGGCTCGATGCTGGGTGAAGTGTCAACATCCCGGCTGGGCTGGCACGATTGGCCCGTGGAACCGTGGAGAGACTAAGGCAAGCACCCCGACAACAGGGATGGGGAAAATCCAACAGACGCTACTGAAAACCCCCACACTGAAAAGTGGAATTCTGTTCCTACCAGGTAACCAGATTGTTTTTTAAAAAACACAATATACCCTTATTTTATTCCCCTAAGTGCATTCCGATAATTTTCACCTATAGTTAAGTAAATAGGAGAGAAAACACGGGGAGTGAAAATCTGGGCTTTGGGGTAAGCCTCTGAATGGGAGGTGCTCAGAATGGGGACGGCAGTCATGGAGAGTGGGAAGATCTTAGCGCTATTTTAACCTGCTCGTTTTCACAGGAAGAACCCTTCCTCCGCCCCAGATGCAATCTCATGGGGAACCCTAAATGGCTAAAATAGTAGAGTGGGTCTGATTGAAGCAGGGCCGGACGCCCAAGACCCTCACCCCACCCCACCCCAGGAGGCTTCCTGCTGCCCCATGGAGTGTCACAAAGGGTCTCTGGAAGAACCTGAGCCTGAAGGTTCTGGAAGCAGTGGACTTGGTGAGCCCTCTCGCTTTGAAAATGAGCAGGGAGAAGCAGACTTGCCGAGGAAAAGGCAGAAAGCTCATGCGGAGGCTGCCGGCCACCTCCGGGCGGTGAGAACTCCTTGGGCCCCTGCGAATGCTCTTTCCAGCGCCTCATCCCCGCTTGGGAAAGACAGACATCTGTTCCCTCCGCATGGGTGCTCGGACCACAGGGAGGAACTGGCACGAACTTGCCTCATGGGTTTGTAGATTCTCCTATTAAAGTTGATTTCCACATATTAAAAATCTGGCTTAACCCTCTCATGCCAAAGTCAGCCTCGCAGCAGATACGCCTGAGTGAGCGCTCGGGGAACATGTTGTGAAACCCTGTCGGGGCCATCTGGCTGCCTGTGTCTTCGGGTGCAGCCTTCTGAGCAAGGGCCCTATAACCCAGGTAATTACAGAGCCTGAGCCCACTCAGGGGAATTAGATGAAGCAACAAGCTATTATTTCCCTTGTTTGCAGAAATAATGATATGTAGTACCTCCATAGCACCTTTCATCAGGAGACTTCAAGGTACTTCCCAGGCATTGTGTGACTGTAAGTTCTTTTTACCACAGATTCGCAATAAAGAAAATGCAGAGGAAAAGTCACTTGTCGGTGAACAGGTACTCGCCCGGTGGCGGGAGTGGGGGTTGCCTCTGGGATAAAGGTCCTGGGTTCGGCTCCCGCCGAGACGAGGAGAGAGGCCGCACCTGGGCAACAGGGGCCGAGGCTGCGGCCGAGTGGACGCAGGTGGAGGGTGAAGAATGCAAACAGCGACGCTGGGAATTGCTAGTAGGATCTAGCATTTCCGCAGTGCCCCCTCAGGTCAGCCCCGCCGGGCTCCGGGCACACGGAAAGGGAGCTGGGGGAAACAGGAGAAGCCCGGGGGATGTTTAAATAAGTTCACCGAGTTCAGCAAAGGCCCCTGTGGAGACGGGATGACTGAGACCAATAAAGCCATGGTTTTATGAAGGAGCCCATGGGGACAAACGAGGAAACTGCAGGCCAGTTCGTTCGACATGAGTTGTGGGCCACTTTGAACTTCTTTTAAGAGTCAAAGCGGAGAACATTTGGAAAGATCCAGATCGGGGTGACTGGGTGGCTTTGGGAAGGAAGGGCATTGTATTTCACTAGCTCGGGGATCCTTTATGGCTCTGGCTGGCCTGGCTGACAGACGGGGGCGAGCCTGGCTCCCGGAGGGGGGCAAGCATGGCCCACAGGGCAACTGTGCTGAGCAGGTCGTGATGAGGAATGAACACACGTGTAACAAACAGGAAGGGTTTTAAAGCTTTCTCTAGCACACACGCTCCGTTAACCTTTGCCATCAGTCAGCTCGGAGAACAGAGATGCGCGGCCCCTTCTTGCCCACGGTAGCACTTCCTAGGCTGGGTTCCTCAGAATCCTGATAGCGCCTGGTGGCCCTTGAAAACTGCCTCACTGAAGCGAACTTCGGAAATGCTGCAGGGTGCTTTGAGCCCTCTCCTGAAGATGAGCAGTGCACATTAGCATATGAAACGCCCCGAGAAGTCTTGTAGGAAAGAAATGCCTTGAACTGTCTTTCTCCCTGTGATCCCAAGACATACATGTCCACGTTGCCCTTTCGCAAGCCCTTGTTGATGCTTCCCAGAGTGACTCTTCCTCAGAACGCTGTTGGCAAGTACCGATATAGGAAAATAGCCTTCTAGCCCCATTTTCTTGTCAGAAGGGGCAGGAGCTGCTGCTTGAGGCATGCTGCAACCAAGTGGCAGCACTGGGTGGGTAGGGGACAGGGCAGCCGGGAGGAGCCCTGCTCCGAATTGCAGGAGAGTGGCCCTTGGAACACTCCTAGTCACAGAACATGGCTCCAGCCAGGACAGCTGAACCATCAGTTAAACAATGTTCAGAGAGGGGAGTAAACTCAGGCACGGGTGGGGCAAGGGCTAGCACCTGGGACCCTGTAGGCGGCTGCCAGTTGCTAAAAAGTGCTGGGCAGAATTGTCATTGTCTGAAATAGTAATAGAGCTATCAGCTATCAATTGTTCACCAGGTGCTTGGAAACCTTCTTAAGCACTTTATATGCATGCATCTCACTTAAGCCTTATGAGGAGAACATGATGTCACCCCTTAGTAATTTATCTTAGAAAAGTCAAGTGATTTGATTAAGTCGCACAGCTAGGCAACTGTTGGAGCCTGAGTTTGAACTCAACCATCCATCCTCTGAGTCTTCCCTTTTAACCTCTATGCTAGGAGTTGGCAAAGTGTAGCCCATGGGCCAGTTCCAGACCACTGCCTGTTTTCGTAATTAGTGTTTTATTGGAACACGGCTGCACCCATTTACCTGCTTATTGTCTGTAGCTGCTGTGGTGGTGCCTCAGCAGGGCTGAGTAGCTGTGACGCAGACCGTAGGGTCCCCAAAGACACTACCTGGCCCTTTACAGAAAAGGTGTGCTGTTCCCGGCTTCATGCCGTGCTACCTCTAGTTGGGGGCTGGGAGCACATGGAGTGAGAAGCAGCTTTTAGGAGAAGAGAAACAGTTTATGAGGGCCTTGATGAAATAGCCTATGGTTCAGGGAAGGCCATCTGTCCTAGAGCAAACAGATAAATAGGCAGGTCACACAAAATGGGGAGGCAGACGCCTATCCCACACATTGGAACACCCCGAGGGGAGGAGGGAGGTGGTCTGTGGCTTGGGGCGTCCTAGCTTCATTCATAGAAGGACCTTCATTGGGCGTTTATATTGGACCTGGCACTGTAGGTGCCACAGCCAGGAGATCCCAGGTCTATCTCCGGAGAACTTAATTCTGTGCCACACCAGAAGGAAGGTTTAGGCTGCAGATAATTTTTTGACCCTCTCAGAGCTGCTGAAGACTGCAGCCGTTCTGGGCCTGGCTGTTTTGTTGGCTGTAACAAACGTGGCCTGCAGTTGGCGCCTCTGGACCTGGGGGCTGGGAAAAGCCAGGCTGTGGGGACCGGTACCTGCTCCTGGGTGAGTCAGGGCCTCAGCCCCAGGCCGTGGGAATGGACTAAGGAGGCCAGGAACGTCAGCACAGCAGGTGAGAAGCTGGGGGTGAGCACTGGGGTGATGAGCCTTGTACCAGACTAAGTGGAGTCTCAGGTTTGAGCTTACTTTGTCCCGTGTGCTCTAGACCCTGGGGCCCAGACGTAGAGGTGGTGGCCTGGGCAAAGGCCGGGAAAGTAAAGGAAAGCTCTGCTGAGATAGGCTTGGGCCATCTTTCCTCCCTTTTCTGGCCCTCTCTGTTCAAATCAGGCTAACCCTCAAAGACTCAGCTCCATAGGCCTAGGGAGGGTTGCTGGAATCTGCATTTCTGACATGCAATTTAGGTGGTTCTTACACAGCGGGACCACACTTTGATATTTTCTCTTCGACACAGCTGGCTGCAGCCCCCTGGCTCAGGCCCCTCCTCCAGAGCTGGCTTGTGCGTGCCCTCGTCCCTTTGGGCCTTGCCCCTAGACCACCCTGATGGGAGGACGCTCAGACCTCTGGCCTGTTGCGACCACCCCCCATCTGGTTGCCTGGGCTGTAGGACTCTCAATGCCTGAGACTTTCTGTGCCGTCTTCTGTCACCCCAAGTGAGAATTCTTGGTTTCAGACCCCGGCTTTGTAAAACCCTGTTCCCAAGTTTTCTGGTCCCGACATGTCCTGTGAAAGGCAGTGGACGTGGGCAAGTGGTCTAGGCTCTATCGCAGTCCTCCCCTCTCACCACCCAGCGGTGAGGTCCCAGCCATTTCTAACTCCCAACCTGAGGAGACATCCACGCCCGACTGACGGGGAGGCAGGCACTGCCCTCTCCAGCTCCCCGGCCAAGGCATTGCCAACTGCGCCCTGTGTTCCCTCCTGCAGAGACCTAGGGTGAGCCCCAGACAGCTGGCAGGACTTCTCCTGCAGTGGCAGCTGTGGACGGCCACGCAGGTTTGACGTGAAGGTTCTGGATAAAGCAAGTGCAGTCTTGCATGGCCTCCGTCACGGCTCTTCTGACTGCAGGCTGGGACGCTGACCGGCGGCAGCATGTGTTTTGCAGCTGGGAAGTCTCTCCTTTTGTGGGGCGATTTTTGGACCTCTGGTGGCCCTGGAGCACGGTTGACGTCACTGGCAGAGCAACGACAAAAGCATTTCCTTCAAGGGAAAACTGATTCCCGCTCCACTGGGAATGCGAGGGCTCTGCAGGTCCATGGCCTGCCGGGCAGCACCTTGCCGTCGGCCTCTGCCGTCTCGGAGCATCTCTAGGCATCCAGTGTCACAAGAAGATTTTCTTCAAACTGCAAATGGGCATCATTTTGCAGAGACATGTAGCAGCTGAGTTGTTGGCCTTTCTTGAGTCATCAAGCCACAAGGCCAGACTCCTAACAACGGTCATTTGGGAGGTAAAATGTAGGAGGTAAAATGTAGGTTATTAACGTAGGATGTATAACACGCTTACCATTGCAACAGTCACGAAGTTTTCTAAAAATATATATGACATTTATTTGGAGTGAATCAGATCATATGATGGTACTAGTCACATTCGGGTTGTCTGCTATCTCCTTCCTTGCAGTGACCCAGCAATTCCCAAATCTACAGTTTTTCCTTGTGACTGCTATGGCAATTGCCCCTTTGGATGCTGCAGGAGGCTAATAAAAAGGCAAAGTGGAATATTTGGAATATTTTTTTCTTTCAGCTATTTCAATGCTGAGTAATTGCTAAGATCTGAGCAAAGCAGTGTGAGGCATGGCCCAGGGAGAGGTCCCAGGCGGGCTCACCTGGGTCTCCAGGTGCCATTCGATCTTTCTGTGCCAGAGGGTCAAGTCTCCAGGACAGGCCCCTCAGTGTCTTCCTTTCCCTCTAGCTCAAGCTCATAATCTGCCAGGAGTCCTGCTGAAGGAGTCCTCCAGCGCCCTCCATGAGGGGTTTCCTTTCCCAGGCTCGGGGTGCTGCGCTCTTGCTCTTGACTTTGGGAGGTGTGTGGTCAGGTGAGGAGTGGGAGCTTCCATTTCAGGCCAGCCTGGGTTCACACTGTAGCTTGGACACACGCTGGCCAGGAGAGACTGAACATGCCACTTAACTCCTCTGAGGCTCAGTTCCATCATTTCAAAAATGGAATTTTTGGTGAGAATTGAAAAGAAAGTAATACATGTGAGGTCTACAGTAGACCATTGACTTCTAGCCCAGGGCTTCCTGTCCCTGCAGGCTCAACAGTCTCCTCTCTGGAGCCTGGGCTGCTGGCCCTCCAGAGCCACTAGGATGTTGGGGAGCTAAACGCCCTCCCTCTCATCTGCACGAGTTACTCAAGGATGTGTCTACTGGCTGTTTTATGCCTTGTCCATATCTGATCTCTCCATATTTAAGACATGTGGGTGAGGATAATAACAATAGTTAACATTAATGAGCCCTCACCATGGGCCAGGTACTATTATAAGCATTTTGCGTGCATAATGCCATTTTTCCTTATAGCCATCCTTTGAGATCGGTACTAGCTTTAAAATAAAGAACCAGAAGCATAGGCATGTTACCTTGCCTGAGGTTCTACAGCTAATCTGCCAGGAGGATTTGAAAACAAGCAGTCAGAGTCCAGAACCTGTCCCCTACACGTGGCTCCACCGCCTCACACTGGCATCTGGCACTCCTTAGACAAACACCATCCGGCAGCAGCCCCTCTGCTCTGTGCTCAGCATCCTTGGTTTGTTAGACCAGCTGTTGCTTTGGTTAACTCTCCTTTGTTGAGAAATGCCCCTTCTGTGAGCTGATTGCTTTCCCTAGGCACTGACCCTTGCCTACTTTGATGGTCAGTAGAAAAGGCAGGATCATAGAATCAGTGTCCTATTTTTGCCTATTATGATTATTATTTCTATTTCATTTTCACACTGGTTGTCACCACTGTGAAGGAACGTCAAGAGGGCACACCTTTCTTTCAACATGGGGCCCAACTAACATTCCTTCTGCCAGTTCCCTGTGAGGACAGCCTTCTCGCACAAGCAGGCAGCTAGGTAGGGGCATGTCATACGCCTTCCTAAATTCTTATTGAATTAATTATGGAGATGGAGTGAGAGATAAAAGCTTCTACAGTCCTTGAAATTAGGAATATAGACTAATGATTTGCTAGATGCAGGGAGGAATTTCTCCCAGCTAAAGCTTGGATGGGGCCTGAGGTAGACAAGCTGGATCAAGCAGAAAGATGTTGGGAAATTTCCGCCCATCTTGGTGAGTTATATGTTCTAGAATTCTGGAGCCTTGACCAATTAAATAGTGAGGCGACTGCTTTCTATCTTAGCTAAGATCATTTTACCCAACCAAAGCCTTTCATTGGCCCTTCTCTTTTGATATCCATTTAAGGAGTAGCGTTTGGGTAATGCGATAGGCCAGAAACAGAATGCAGGTAGGGACAGTGACAGTGATTAAGTGGGGGAGACAGGAAAATAGTGAGAAGAGCTGTGGGAATTGCAGCATATGCCTGCATCTGAAAACGAAAGGAAAACAGACTATCACATCATCTATGAATAAATTGTGTTTCTGGGTAGAAGATGAGCAGCCTGGGGAAGCAGACCGCTTCTCCATTCCGAGGGGTCATACTACCAATTGATTTTTTAAAGGCTACAACTTCAGATGGTGCTGTGCCAATGCCGATGCCTTCCGGTTTGGAATTAGAGGAAGATTCTGAGAGAGTTCACATGGTTATTGATTGGAAACAGGTGATTCCCTGCATTGTAAATATTGGCAAAGTTTAGGTATGGACAACCCTGTGGTCATTCAAGCATGAGAAAACAGGGACAAAGGTCCTTTATAGTGCCAATGGAGAAAGAAAAGGAATGGGCCATTAATGTCGAGCTGTAGAAGGAAGAGGGACTACTGAATAAAGATTTACTATAGGAAAAGGAATTGTTAATAAACCACCTGTATAGGTGCTCAAAGACGTGATAACTGACCAATAAACAAGTTAAAATTAAACAGCCAAAAGTAGGGAAGTGGTGGTATTATGGAAGCTAGATAATATTAAGTCTAATTGAATTAAGTCTAATACTGTTGTTGTAAATGTGATTTAAATATTGGATGGATGTGTTAAAAAAAGTGGTGGAGGGAAACATACAAATAATATAGCTAACAATGACAATTATAAAGATCATCATAAACATCAGAATCATCCCCTATTCCAGGGGAACTGGGAAGAAGGAAAGGAGAGACATTAAAATAATGTTCATTTCTCCATTTTATTTATTGGGGAAAAGCACCAACAATCCTGCTTACTTTCTGAGAGAACAATGTACACTGGAGAATTTTAAAATTCATGTTTGAATTAACTATCAGTATAACTAAAACCAATATATATCTTTAAAACTATCAGGTTAAAAAACAGTTTCCATGCAGCAAAAGACTGAAAAACAAAAAGGGAACAGTCGTGAAGTATAAAACAAATAAAGCAAGACATAGTACACATTATTAGTACAATAAATGTAAATGGATTATGTTTCAAATATGGACACGTATAGGATGCCTAATAAAAAATAAATAGATATATAAAATTTAAGACAAAAATAAAATAGATAACTACTGTGAATCAGAAAATTTTTTGGGGGGGTCTTGCTTGGAAAATATTCAAAGTTTAAACATAACTATTTGTTCCATTACCACAACATGGTGTTTTCTTTCTGACTCAATTAGTGGGGCTGTCTTAAAAAAAATCAAGATCGAATACTATTTTCTTTGATATGTACTCTATTCTGTACCCCATAAATGAAGCATATGAAATTCCTTGAAGGCAGGATTTCCAGTCTTCTTCATGTCTCATCACCTGAAACCCAAATTTTATTGCCCATGACCAAGAGTAAAGTGGGTTCTAATAGTCCAATTTACCATTTTATAAGTCCTCTTTTGGATAATGGTCTGGTGAATTGTTCAAGATCAAACCTTGATATTGTGACTAAAACTAAGCTCACATTAGAGCAATTATATGGCTATTTGCATCCATGATGTAATCATCTTAGACAAAAAGTCCTACGCAAGTAAAAATGTCAGTCATCTTTAATATTATTGTGCTGTGAAGTGAATTGTGCAAGTTAGTATTTCATATACAATACCTTCTACCTTTATTTCTGTTTTAACATAATCCTTTCAGGCTGAATAAGTTCTTATATGAGCCAAGTCTCAGAGTGGTTGTTTTATGTATATGGGAGAGTGAGTGAGTGTTTCTATTGTTTATTTGAAAACAATTATTTGAATTTAATCAGTCTTGTTATTTTTAAAATAAGTATTAGTGGTCTAAAGTAAATCTCTATGTGCAAACATTTAAAAACATAGCCCCATGTCCAGTGTTAAAATGATGTAGTTCTGATACTCTTGAGAAATTCTCTAAGTTCTAGGCTTCTATTTGTTAATGATCTGAGTATTAGATTTAGGATCCATACTGGTATCCTTAGTAGCAATTAGCATGTACTGGCATTTACTACATGTTAGATAACTGTACGTTGGGATGTACATTGAATTTGATCACAACACATAACTTATTAGGGACACAAAATGGGTGTGAATGAAGCAAAAGACATTTATTCACCAATGATGGATTGAGTACCTACTATGTACTAGGTATAACCATGAATGAGTTTTCTACTTTGGGTATAAAGAGCTATAAAGTTATAAAGAAAAGAATACATACAGGTAGAAAGTAGCAGGTATCCTTAAAGAGGTTCATATAAATGACTATGAGAATTGAGAATGAATTTAGGCACATAAGACTGAGTTCAGTCCCCCCAATCTTAATAGGGTTAGATCTCTGACACATATCTAAGCTCTGGTTGGTTCAGGGACCAAATGGGCTAAGCTGACAAGTTCAAAGTCTCCAGTACATGGCACTGGCTGGGACTGAAGAGTCAAGGATTGTTTTTTACCACTGGGTCTGTATTTTGTTATTTTCCTTGTTTGGTTCAAACATTTCACAAGCACTGTGGGTTTCTACCGAAGGTTGGGCAGAGACTGATGCATGGGGTACATAGAGAATTGAATGAGACATGGTGCTAACTTCAAGGAGTGTGGGGGCATATGCACACACAGATAATTTGAAAATATTTGGTATAGAGAAGGCACTGAGCAGAGAGGAGAAATAATTAGATCAAGCTGGTTGTTTATGGATAGTCTCTGGCAATAACACTTTGAATTGATTGCTAAATTGTCAAAACAAGACAGCTAGGTGAAGAAATGAGGGAAGGGTGTTCCAGGCAGAAGGAAGAGCAAGAGCAAAGCCAAAGAGGTAAAACTGCACGAGGGGTGTGGATATTTGCCCACCAGCCCCCAGAGCATTGCCCAATCTGGGTGGGCCCATGAGGAAAACACAGTGGGCTTTCAACTGTGGCCCATGGAGCCATTAGGAAGGGAATCTGTTGTCTATGAGGATGGTGGACAAGAAAGTGAGGTAAGTCCTTAGTATCACCTCACAATTGAGGGAGGGACGGAGCTTAGGAAGAGTCTCAGAGGAAGTCGGATGCAAAGCGTGGGCATCTGAAACAAGGAGGTGGGTGGGTCACAGCACTGGGTGACATGGGGTTTAGAAAATTGTGAGTAGTTTAGATTACTAGAACACGAACCAGCAAGAGATGAAGCCATGAATGAATTTGGTTATTAGCTTGTTTTTTATTCTGTAGGTAATGGGGAGTTATTTATTAAAATGATCTAATCAAATCTGGTTTTAGAAAGACCACTTCCAGCCCAGTGCAGAGAGCAGATTAGAGAGGAGGAGGAATGGCCAGGAGACCAGTAGGGGCCACTGAGCCAGGCAGGATCGGAGGATAAGAGAACAGGGTATGCAGATGTGTCTGCGCCTTCTTCATGCTCAGCAAATGCACGGGGCAGGCTTCCTAACTCTCTTGCCACCTGGGCCAGAACGTGGCCTGCCATGAGGTAAACCCCTTTTAAGTGCCAAATTAAGCATCCCAAACTGGAAGGGGCCACAAAATTTAGTTCTATCCTCTATACACACATTCCTAATACAACATTTCCAACAAGTGGTTGACATTAATTGGTTGCTATTAAGTTGCTATCAAGTGACATTAAGTGGTTGCTATTAATACTTGAAAACGTGTCCCTCTAACATCGATTCTTGGGATTCTCCTTCCTAACAGTCTTCTCCAGATGGACCAGGAGGGGCAAATCTCTTTCTCTGCCCTAGGTCTTTGCACTTGGTCTTTGTCCTTGCTACACTGTCAGCTCTGGATAAAGAATCGCCGTCCCTGACTACCTTTCTAATGCATGTTCCCACCCGATTTATTGTGTACTTAGTCCCATGCCATGTTCCTTCACTCATGCCACTTGCCATAGTTAGAAAACATGATTTACATGTCTTTTATGCACTTACACTCTTCCCACTCAGACTATGAGCTATAAAGGACCGGTCGTATATCTGTTTTATGTATTACTGAATAGTCAACATTTTTCTACAGAACCTCATTGTTTAGATGTTCTTCTTACACATGAACTTAAGTGCTGTTCTCTCTAGTGTCCAGCTCTGCTTTTTTATACCTATTTGAAGACAACACTTGAGCCCTGCGAAGGAATCCTTAGTTCCTGGCTACTGAGGAAAAGCCCACAGGGCAGTGTGAACTCTCTCGTGGTCCTGGCACCTTGGGATGGGCAAGCAGTGACTGGAAGCTACGCAGGACTCTGGGAACAGGTCTTGATAATTTTTATCAAATTTTTGCAGCTGAGTAATGGAACTTTTTATCCTTTAAAAGATGCTAAGCTTCCTAAGGAAGAAGATTCAGGTCCATTACTTCCAAACTCTCTTTTGAAGGATATATCCAAAATGGAATTGCTGGAATAATGAGGACAAATACTATAGGGTTTAATTATAGCTCAATAGAACTATAAGAGTATCAGTCATTTCTAATTACCTCTTGCTCTGCTCCTTCCGGAGAGGAAGGAGTGAACTACGCTCCCTTTGGAGGAGAATTAACCCTTTCTGGCTCCTTATTGCGTTAGAGCTATAATTTTCTAAGTGTGATGCTTGTAGCAAAACAGTTCAATTATAATCCAGACACAGCCAATTTCCTTACTGGTAAGGTTAGTGTCCTTAGTTCATATTTAGGAGGACTCAAACATCAAATGGTGGTTGTCTCTGTGCTACCCACCGGGTGGTCAGCAGTATTGGAGCAGAGTCGAGACTTGTTCAGGGTTCAGCATCTCTCACAAGCGAGGGCTCACCCTTCAGGACAGAGCAGCACAGTGGGAACAGCCCCATGCTGCTTGCCTGCTGGTGGCTTGGAACCTGCAGCTAAGCGGGCCCAGGGCGCAGATCTGCTGGCCGTGCTCCTTCAGTCCCAACCTGTTGGGCCTTGGAGAGCACGGTGTAGCGCTCCGAGAGTACGGCTCCGCGCATCTGTGGTCACGGCAGGGCCTGTGTCTCCCTGGAGCCTGGCACAGATGGGTCCTGGGAGACCAGTGCTGTGCACTCCACAGGGTGGGAGGAGAACTGGGGGCCCAGGCCATCTGGCAAAAGATGAGACATGTCAGACAAACACCTTTAAATAGAGCAAGATTTGGGGCTGGGGACCCACAGGTCATCAGTCTAGCGTTTCCTGTCAACATGCTGTGACATATCCTCTAACTGGGGAAAAAGTGTGCTCAATACAGGGTATATGGCTACCTGGAAAGGGGGCAGTTGTCACGGAGCTCAGAGCCATATTGCTGGGGGGACAGCACTATATCGTTGTCTCCCATTTTCTTTTAATTCTTATTAGAAATTCAGATCACAAAGTGCCACTACAGAATGCAAGGCCACCAGCATGGCTTTGGTGTTGCAGGGAGACAGTTAGGGGCAACCTATGGCCCGGCATGGACCCACGGCTCTGTGGGGGTTTCATCTGGCCTCTCCCCTGCAGCATGGGTTGCTGTTCACTCCTTTCCAAAAGGCCCCGACTTAAGTCTGAGGAATGTGAGTTAAAGAAGCAGGGGCTGGGGGTGGGGCTCATGGTCTCTGTTACTGACCCTGCGGCTACCTTCTCCCAAGGTGGCCACGCCTGTCCTGACCACGCCTGTCTCTCTGAGAAACTCCCTCCTCCGCAGTGGGCCTTCTCTGCTGCCCTGCCTCCCCAGCTTCCTGGCTCCCCCAGCATCTTGTTACTCTGGGGGCCTGTCCTTTCTTATTCCTTGTTCACATTTTCTTTAAAGACTGCATATGGGTGTTCAAAGGGGAAAGAAAAGGACCCAGAAATCACACTTGGAATAAGGTGCAGCTATTTGAGGAAGCGTGACGCCTTTCCTTCTTCACAGACAGCCCTCCTCTCAGGGCGCCTCACCTCAAAACACCCTTGTGCTGGCCCAGGGATCTATTTTAGCTCCTTATTTGCACAGCAAGTGTAACTCGGCAGGCACTGTGACCACATTCCACGGCGATGCCATCAAATGACGCTTTGCAGCGTTTGGGAGGAATTGAAGTCTGCGCTCCTCCTCCGTGTGTGCAGCGGCAGTGGCGGGTGGAACCGCACGTCCCAGACGCTGACAAGAGACTCTTTCTCCTCTCCCTTGAGGGAAATGAGTTCAAATGGGACTGAACGTCTGATGGACGGGAGGAATCCAAACCCACATGTTTGTCCTTCTGCCCTTTTCAGACTCTCCTTTCTCTGGTGCACGAAAACAAGGCTTGGAACAGTCCTTCCCACAGCCACGGGACACTGGCACCAATCAAATGCCCCCAGGGGGTAGCCCCACAGGAAAAAACGGTGAACTGATGGGCGCAGAGTGTAAATACTATTATTTTTAGTTATTCCATTCTCCATGAACAAAATACTAAAGTCAGAGCAAATTCTTCTTGAAAGTAAATCTAGAGAAGTGAGCTTCTACCTCAGAGTTTTCATGTGTAAACAGGAGGCAGAGACTGTTAACTGCCCTCCATCTTTTCCTTAATGACAGAATTCCACCTGCATCCTACACATCCATGTCCCTGGCTAAAAGACTGCAGCTCCCAGTTCCCCAGGCAACTAGGTGTGGTCACATGACTACATCCTGGCCAATGAGATGGAAGCTGTGATGGTTAATTTTAGGTGTCGGCTCTACTGGATCCTGGAGTTCCCAGATAGCTGACCAAGCATTACAGAGTCCCGCTTATTCATGGGGGATACCTGTCAAAACCCCCCTTGGATGTGTGAAACTGTGGCTTTTCAGAACTTTATACACTATGTTTTTTCCTATTTATGCATATTTATGATAAGGTTTAATTTATAAATTAAGTACAGTAAGAGATTAACAACAATAACTAATGATAAAATAGAACAATTATGATAATGTACTGTAATAAGTTATGTGAATGTGAGGTCTCTCTCTCTCAAAGTGTCTTATTGTACTGTATTCATCTTTCGTTTTTTGTAGTGATGTGAGATGATAAAATGCCGGCACGATGAGATAAGTGAGGTAACCGATATAAGCATTGTAATTTAAATGGAAAATTCCTGAAATAAGTACTTTGTAGGTTTTTTTTTAATTTCAAAAAGGGGAGTACAAATGTTTTTGTTACATGGATACCTTGTATAATGCTTAATTAAGTCAGGGCTTATAGGGTGTCTATCACCAGAATAGTGTTCATTGTCCCTAACAGGTAAGTTTTACCCCTCAAACATCCCACCTTCCTCTCTTTTGGTTTCTAATGTCCTTCACATCTCTTCATGCCCAGGTGTGGCCAACATTTAGCTTTCAATTGTTAGAGAGTACATGTGGTGGTTATTTTTCCATTCCTAGATTTTTCACTTAGGATAATGGTCTCCAGTTCCACCCAATTTGCTGCAAAAGACATTACATCATCTTTTCTTATGGCTGAGTAGTATTCCATGGTATGTGTGTGTGTGTGTATATGTGTATATGTACACACATACACACACACATTTTCTCTATCCACTCATGATTTGATGGACACTTAGGCTGATTTCACATCTTTGTGATTGTGAATTGTGCTGCAATAAACATTTGAGTGTAGGTGTCTTTTTGATAAAATTCTTTTCTTTTGGGAAGATACCTAGTAGTGGATTGCTGGATCAAATGGTAAGTCTACATTTATTTCTTTAAGGAATCTCTATACTGTTTTCCATAGAAATTGTACTAATCTGCAGTCTCACCAACAGTGTATAAGCATTCCTTTCTCTATGCATCCGTGCCAGCATCTATTGTTTTTTGACTTTTTAATAATGGCCATTCTGAGAGGGGTAAGGCGGTATCTCATTGTAGTTTTAATTTTCATTTCCCTGATGATTAGTGATGGTGAGCATTTTTTCATATGTTTATTGGCTTTTATTATCTTCTTTTGAAAAACTTCCATTCATGTCTGTTGCCCACTTTTTAATGGGACTGTTTTTTTTTTCCCTTGCTGGTTAAGGTCTTTGTAGATTCTGGATATTATCCCTTTGTCAGATGTATAGTTTGCAAATATTTTCTCCCATTTTGCAGATTGTCTATTAACTCTGTTGATTATTTCCTTTGTTATGCAGAAGGTTTTCAATTTAATTAAGTCACATTTATTATTTTTGTTATTGCTGTGTTTGCCTTTGAGGTCTTAGTTGTAAATCTGTTGTCTAGGCTGATGTCTAGAAGAGTTTTTCCTATGTTTTCTTCTAAAATTTTTATGGTTTCATGCCTTAACATGTAAGTATTTTATACATCTTGAATTAATTTTTGTATATGGCAAGAGATAAGGATCCTGTTTCATTCTTCTGCATGTGGCTATCCAGTTTTCCCATTTATTGAATAGAGCTTCCTTTCTCCAGTGTATGTTGTTGTCTGTTTTGTCGAAGATCAGTAGGTTGTTGGCAGCCTTGTACTATAATTTGAAGTCAGATAATATGATGCCTACAGATTCGTTGTTTTTGCTTAAGATTGCTTTGGCTATTCAGGCTCTTTTTTGGTTCCAAATGAAGCATAGAATTATTTTTTTCTACATCTGTGAACTATGACATTAGTATTTTGATAGGGGTCTCATTGAATCTGTAAATCACTTTGGGCAGTATGTCTACTTTAACAATGTTGATTATACCAATCCAGGAGCATGGAGATGTTTTTCCATTTGTTTGTTTCATTTGTGATTTCTTTCCTCAGTGCTTTTTAGTTCTCCTTGTACAGATCTTTTACCTCCTTGGTTGAGTATATTCATAGATATTTTGTTTGCTTTGTAGCTGTTGTAAATAGTATTGAGCCCTTGATTTGACTCTCAGCTCAACTGTTATTAGAATATAGACCTGCTACTGATTTATGTACATTGATTTTGTAACTTGAGACTTTGGTGAATTTATTTATCAATTCTAGGAGTCTTTTGGTTGAGTCTTTAGTGTTGTCTACCTACAAACAGCAAACAGGGATAGTTTGACCTTCTCTTTCCTGATTTGGATATGCTTTATTTCCTTCTTTTGCCTGATTGCTCTGGCAAGGACTTCCAGTACTGTGTTGAATAGAAGTGGTGACAGTGGACACCCTTGTCTTGTTCCAGGTATTATGGGGGATGCTTTCAACTCTTCCCCATTCAATACGATGTTGGCTGTGGGTTTGTCATATATGGCTTTTATAATTTTGAGATAAGTGCCTTCTATGCCTAGTTTGTTGAAGATTTTTATAAAGAAAGGGAGCCGGATTTTATCAAATGCTTTTCCTGCTTCTATTGAGATGATCATGTAGTCTTTGTTTTTGCTTCAAGTTGTATGGTAAATCATGTTTATTGATTTGTGTATGTTGAACCATCCTTGCATCCTGGGATGAAACTCATTTGATCACAGTGATTTATCTTTTTGATGTGCTGCTGATTTTGGTTTCCTAGTATTCTGGTGGGGATTTTTGTAACTATGTTCATAAGGGATATTGGCCTGTATCTTTTTTTTTCTTGTTGTGTGTTTCCTGGTTTTGGTATCAAGCTGATACCAAGGCTTTGTAGAATGAGTTAGGGGATTTACTCCTTCTTGATGTTTTGGAATAATTTCTGTAGGATAGATAATAGTTTTTCCTTGCAGGTCTGATAGAATTTGGCTGTGAATCCCTCTGATCCAGGGCTTTTATTTATTGGTAGATTCTCTATTACTGCTTCCATCTCATTGCCCATTATTGGTCTATTCAGGATTTCTATTTGTTCTTGATTCAGGCTTGGGAGATTGTGTGTTTTCCAGGAATTTATACATTTCCTCTAGATTTTCTACTGTGTGAGCATAGAGTTTTCATGGTATTCATGAATGATCTTTTGTATTTCTGTGGTATAAGTTGTAATGTCTCCTTTTCCATTTCTGATAGAGCTTATTTGGGTCCTTTCTCTTCTATTTATGCTTAATCTAGCTAAGTCTATCAAATTTATCTTTTCAAAGAGCCAACTTTTTGTTTCATTGATGATTTCTTTTTCTTTTGGTTTCCATTTCATTTACCTTGGCTCTGAGCTTTGTTATTTATTTTCCTGTGCTGACTTTGCATTTAGTTTCCTTTTCTTTTTCTAGTTCCTTGAAGTGTGATATTAGGTTTTTAATTTGTGACATTTCTGTCTTTTTGACGTAAGCATTTCAGGGTATGGATTTCCTACTTAACACTGGTTTTTGCTGTATCCTGTAGACTTTGGATGCTTGTGTCATAATTGTCATTCAATTTGAAAAATATTTTGATTTCCTTCTTAATTTCATCATTGACCAAAGGATTATTTAGCAGCTAGTTCTTTAATTTCCATGACTTTGTGTAGATTTGAGAATTCAGCTCGGAGTTGATTTCTAGTTTTAGTCCACTGTGATCTAAGCAGATACATGCAATTATTTTGATTTTTCTGAATTTCCTGAGACTTGTTTTGTGGCCTAACATATGCTCTTTCTTGGAAAATGTCCCATGTGCTGATGAGAAGAATGTATATTCTATAGTTTTGGAGTAGAATATTTTGTAGATATCTGTTAGGTCCATTTGTTCTTGAGTTCTGTTTAAGTCCAGTGTCTCTTTGTTGATCTTCTGCTTCCATGATCTGTTCAGTTCTGTCAATAGAGTGTTGAAGTCCCAAATAATTATGGTGTTGTTTATTTCTTTGCTTAGATGTATTAGTATTTTATTTATAAATACTAATTTTAGTATTTATTTTAGTATTTATTTAGTATTTAAATACTAGTATTTATATACTAATACTGGAAGCTTTTGTGTTAGATGCATATATATTTAGGATTGTTATATTTTCTTACTGAATTGCTCGTTTAATCATTATATAATAATTGTCTTGTCTTTTTTTTTTTTACCATTTTTAATTTAAAGTCTATTTTATCTGATATGAGAATAGCTACTTCTGCTTGCTTTTGGTTTCTATTTGTGCAGAATATATTTTTCCATTCCTTTACCTCGAGTCTATCAGTATTCTGGTGAATTATATGGGTTTCTTGGAGACAGCAGATACTTGGGGTGTGTTTTGTCTTCCATTCATCCAGTCTATGTCTTTTAAATGGAAGATAAGACCATTTAGGTTCAATGGTGAATGTAAATGAGATATTGTTCTGTTCATTATGTTGAATGATACCTAGTTGCTTGTTTTCTGCCTTGGTTTACTATCTTATAAGAGTTGTGAGTTTAACATTTAGACATTTTTACATTGATGGGTATAGATTGTTTTATTCCATATATAGAGCACTTTTAAGCATTTCTGGTAGGGCAGGTCTAGTGGTGAAAAATTCCCTTAGTGTTAGTTTATCTGGGAAAGACTTTATTTCTCCTTTATTTATGAAAATTAGTTTTGCAGGATACAAAATTCTTGGCTGGCAGTTATTCTGTTTAAGAAGACTGAAAATGGGATTCCAATCCCTTCTAGCTTGAGAGGTCTCTTCTGAGAGATGTGCTATTAGTCTGAGAGGTTTTCCATTGTAAGTAACTTGTTGCTTTCATATCGCAGCTTGTAGGATTTTCTCCTTCACTTTGACTTTGGCCAGACTGATGACTATGTGTCTTGGTGATGTCTTATTTCCTATGAATCTTCCAGGTGTTAGATGACTATCTTGTATCTGGATATCTAAACCTCTAGCTATATCAGGGAAAATTCCTTCTGTTATTATCTACAGAGATTTCCTAGAAGGCTTCTTTAAGGGCCTTGACTCAACTGGGAAATATGCTTTTTGCCACTTAGCTTTCTTCCTTCTTTTAGACTACAAGTGGGAAACAATGGCTGGAGCCATAGCACCCACCTTGGGTCATGAAGTGGTGATGTGGCTGGAAGCCATATATTAGGTTGACAAAGACAAGAGTCTGCAACCCTGAAGACTGTGGTGCCACCAAACCAGTTTTTTCTTGGGATTTTTGAATGAGAGTGAAATGAACAAATTTCTATCTTGTTTGAGCCATGGACTGTTTTTTAATGGACTGCCTTATTTTCTATTCTGTATGCCATTTGTTCCTTTAAAAGACCTGGTTTCCTGGGTATAATCAATTGATAATCTGTTGAGATATTGAGTCCATATGACTGTTACTAATCTCATCATTTTATTCTGGCTAGGGTACTTGGCATGCTTTTTTGGGGGCAATGACCAACAAAAATAACCTTGTGGCTCTTCTTTGCTATGATCTGTCATTTCCTGATTTAGCCCTGACTAAGGGAAGGAGCTTCTTACAAAAGCGCTAACCAGGAATATCAGTTCCCCCTCTGCGTTTCATTTTGTGTTAGACTCTTGACTTAATTTCTTCATTTGCCAAAAGCTGGGCATCTTGTATCATCCATTTATCTCAATATTGCTGGCCTGAATAATAAAAAAGTAGTAATCATAAATTTAAAAATCCACATCAGCATATTTGATAAAGGTGATAGAAAATTCCACTACTAATGGGTATTTTATCTATGATCATGGTGATTTAGCTCATGGGTGAACCAATTTCTTCTGTAATTGGCAATGTAGTAGATATTTTAGGCTTTGTGGGCCATGTGGTCTCTGTGACAACTACTTGATTCTGCCATAGACAATATGTAAATAAATGAGGTATGTCCACATTCCAGCAAAACTTTGTTCACAAAAATAGGTGACAGAACTGGATTTCATCCACAAATAGTACACCAACCTCTGATCTAAAGGAGGGATTCTAAAGCAAGGGGCTAACTGAATACTCTGGGTGCTTCTTGATGATTGCAAAAAGACACTGAATGAAGAGACAAAGAAGGGGTGTCCACATAGAGACTAAGATGATGTGTGGTGCCATGAACTGCTGTAACTGGTGGATGCCTTTCACTTCAGCAGTATTGGGTCTGCTGTAAATGGGGAATGGAATTTTTTGGGGGGTAGACAAGTGAAGAAATAATTTTTTTTTCTGAAAATAAGAGTAAGAGCTTCTACAAATAAGCTTCTGCAAATAAAGGTATGATTCTGCTCATAGTTATTCTCTTCTCTCTGCCCGTGTCAAAGAAATCTCAGGCATTTATCATTGAATCAAGACTTCATAAGCTTGTTCTCTGCATATCACACTGTGCTAAGAGTTGGGTGCCTCTTTCCCTGGTAGGAAATATAACGAATACAAACAGAATTGGTGTAAGTTAAGGCAGAACTGAATACAATTTTTAGTGACCTAGAAATTCTTGGGCTACTCAGGATGTGTGGATCACCTTAGTCTGGAATAAAATACTAACTTTTGTAAAGAAAAGGGGCCTCCACCTTGGTCATAGGACCTAAACCATAACCGGAAGATGGGGGTGGGGTGACAAATGACTTTAGCCAAGTAAATTTCCTTATGGTACAATTTAAAAAGAAATCTCAATGTATCTAGTCAAACTTTTTAAACAGGGCGCCAGTTCACTGTGACTCAGACTGTTGGAGGGCCGGACTATAGTTTAAAAATAAATATGAACAAATTCCTATGCACACTGCACATATCTTATTTTGAAGTAAAAAAACAAATGGCCCAAAACACCCGCATATGGCCCACAGGCTGTAGTTTGAGGACTCTCCTGATCTGGTGAAAAAGACACCAGCCTAAAAGTCAGGGGAATAATTTTCTCCTCTGCCTTGACTTCTAACTTACTTTGGGACCTTAGACAACTTGCCTTTTCATCCTGGCTCACATTCCCTCACTGCCAAAATAAGGAAGGTGGATTTGGTAATTTCTGAGAGTGCTTATAATTCTCAAATTCTAGAACCAGATGGTCTTTACAGTCCCTTAACACAGGAGCCTTCTATGACTGTGTAATTCTATGGTTAGAAACAGGTAATTCTCTTGTAACACCTAATTTCTTTAGATATGGATGCAAGTTGACTGTGCCCATCAAGAAAGAAAAAAATGAATTTAATTATAAAATTATGGTTTAGATTGATGATCTATTAAAAGTCACAGCAAGATTTCAGTGGTTATGAATGAATGAATATGGAAAACCTAAAGTGATGCATTTGCCTTACTTTACTGTTGGGCCCTTTCTAACCTCTACCAGAATGAAAATATCCCTTTCTTGGAGTCCTAGCTTACTGTCTTTATCAAGTATTTAATGCTTAATTAATATATATTTATTTATATACTTTTTAATTAATATACTTTTTTTTTTTTTGAGACAGAGTCTCGCTTTGCTGCCCAGGCTAGAGTGAGTGCTGTGGCGTCAGCCTAGCTCACAGCAACCTCAAACTTTTAGGCTCAAGTGATGCTCCTGCCTCAGTCTCCCAAGTAGCTGGGACTACAGGCATGTGCCACCATGCCCGGCTCATTTTTTCTATATATATTAGTTGGCCAATTAATTTCTTTTCTATTTATAGTACAGACGGGGTCTCACTCTTGCTCAAGCTGGTTTTGAACTCCTGACCTCAAGCAATCCTCCTGCCTCGGCCTCCCAGAATGCTAGGATTACAGGCGTGAGCCACTGCGCCCGGCCCCATATACTTTATATTATATTTCTAGCTTTGTTGTTTTCAAAAGCACATGTATATATTAATATTAGGCTTTCACCATGTCGCTGCATTGGGACAAGAGCTATGGAAAAACCAAGAAGAACACCATACAGTTTCTAGTCTCAAGGAATTTATCTGATGAAGGAGCTAAGATTTATAACATTGAAAATAGAGAATATAGAAAAGTGTATGTAAAGGTACAAAAAATGTATTCTATGAAAAGCAAAAATGTACATGCTATGAGGACTAACCACACATTCTGTATTTTCAGGGACAATCTTGTTTTCAAATATTCTGCCCCTTTGTTTCTACCAAAATGTCCCAAGCATAGCAGCATTTTTGGCACTCAAGCTACAATTTCATTGCTTCCCATAACCAGAAGTAGAACAAAACATTTCTCTCAAATTGGGTCTTGATGTGTTGCACTGAAATATGAACTTGATTAAGAACAGAAGCAATCGGTATTGGCTAAAGTTATAGGAGTGTCTTCAGGGAAGAAAGTAGGACTTAGATTTAGAGAGTGCTAGGCCCGGTTGACACTTCAGAAATTGTGTAGCCCAACACTTCTTCATACAGGCCAGGGAGATGAAGTGACATGCTCAGGCACAATTCTGAGGAGTCACAGAGCCAAGGATGGAAGGCAAGCTCTTGACGCTCAGTAGAGGGCTTCCACTATGTGCAGAGGGGCCATTCTTGGGGTGGGCTGGCTTCGTTCATGAAGATACCGTTACTCTGTGCCTACCACCTTCCTAGTAGGATGAATGATGGGAACACAAGCTTGTCCTTGCTTATAAATAATGACAATATGAAATAGCACGTGCCAGTGGCCAAAATGGGATGTATCGGGAAGATCAGGAACTGGGAGTGAGCAGTGTTTGACAGTAGAAGGATGTAGTTGAGGCATGGGTTGAGCAGAGAAGAGTGGATAGTGATGGCAGACAGTGTTAGCTAGAAAGGAGGAGCCTCACCCTGGAGGGCCTGGAATCTGGAACCAGGAGCTGGGACTGGCTTTCCTAGGCAGCGTAGGGAGGGAGATTAACATGAAGTGGAGGCAAATTATTGGGGTTCAAGTCCTAGTTCTGACCTTGGTTTTAAGATCTAGCTTGCTTATCCATAAGATGTGTACAATAATAGTATCCCTCCAGAGAAGGGTCATTAATAGTACATTTTCTTGAACAGAAATGAACGTGACAAAGTCAGCATCATATATTGGAAAGAGGTGTCTGAAATGAAATTGTCCAACTATTTGAAAGTGCTTCTTAAAAGAAAGTTGGTATTATCCCGAGGAAGAAATGGTATACAACGTAAGTAAGAATCTGAAGATGCTGTGAGTGTTGAAGTGCAGACTAGCCCCCTCCACAAGTGAGACAATTGAAAATCATTAGGTGATGTGCAAAGAAAGACACAGAATAAGGTAAGGTGCACCAAGGGGTTGGTGAAAGGTTGGTGCTTCCATGATGGTCTGTGTAGCACCAACCTGTACAGCATTACAGAGAGACTCGGAAAGGACACACATGCCCAGCAAGGAAGACTGACATTCACAAGGGTTTGGGGCAAACAATCAAGTAGATTCCTGGATTAGAGAACAAAAGACAAACTTGTCCACTGAGGAAATAAAATTCTGAGGTCTGAGTGCCTAGGCTTGCATGCATTTTCAACCAATTAGTCACAAAATCCCTGGTGGCTCTTACTAATCTAGGGAGTTCCCCAAATCAATTGTGCTTAAGAGACACATAGGGCCTTGATTTGCCACACAGAGTCTGGATTCTGACTCTGTAGCTCGGCAGTGAGGCCTGGGAGTCTGCAGTATAGAAAGCCCCCAGGCTGTTCTGCTGCAGGTGCTTGTTGGGCCAAATATAGAGAAACTCACCTGCTGTTTAGAGAGACTCACCTGCTCTGAGTCTCACAAGACCCTCATCTACAGAATACAGGTAATAAGCTGACAGCGCTGTATACCTGTGTGGATTGAATGGCGTCTCCCAAAAAGATATGTTTAAGTCCTAACCCCTGTGAATGGAAGCTTATTTGAAGGTGGGGTCATTGCAGATGTAATGGAGTTGAGAGCAGTGGTCATGCTGGATGTGGGTGGGCCCTGACCCAGTGATCAGTGTCCGTGTAAAAAGAGAGGTGACACCGAGGGAAGGCAGCCGCATGGAGATTGAGACAGAGATCGGAGTGCTGTATCTATAAGCCAAAGGTCACCAAGGTTTGCCTGCAAGAGCGGGTGCTAGGAGAGGCAGGAGGAATCTTCAGAGAGAGCGTGGCCCTGCTGACACCTCTATTTCTGATTCTATCCTCCCAAACTGTGAGAGAATGAATGTGTTGATCTTAGCCACCTAGTTTGTGGGCCTTTGCTACAGCAGCCCCAGGACACTAATGTAGCAGTAATACCTTGCAAGATCATCAAAAGAATCACCTGAGTTGTTACATAGTTAGTTGGCACATCACAGCTCATGTCTTAAGGAAACAAGGTGGGAAGGATTTGTTTAGTTACTCGCCACATGATATCGACTCTCACAGGGGGATTTTTCATGCATCTTGGATAAGTTTTAGCTTGAAGGATTTGCACAATGTCATAAGGGGGAATGACAGGAGTTTTGAAAGAACATCGAAATAAGAACGTGAAGATTTGAGTCTGATTCATGGACTGATGACTGTGACCACATCAGGGAAACTTCTGCCTCTCAATTGACTTGTGAAGATGAAGAAATGCCCTCTTTTTAGAGCTGTTGGGAGATCAAAGAATGTAATAAATATATCAAAGATCTTAATAAACTCTAAAATGCTGTACAAATCTAAGAGACTTGTTGAATTGTCTTTTTTTTTTTTTTTTTTTAGGTTTTTATTTGGAAGTTTACTGACGGAGTCACTCTTGAGATACTGCTTGATCCAGACCTTACCGCTCATGGCTCTTTCGCTTGAGGAGAAATTTCAAAGTGTGCTGATTTGTGAACCACAAGGGTTTTGTGGTTGATAGGAAGGGAGGAGAAGAAGAGAAAGATTTTGTTGGTGAAAGAGCACTTGTGCCCCTGAGTGGAGGGCCTTTGAAGCCAGCATGGCATCTGTCTCTGGGGCTACTCTGAGGGCACAAGCAAGGTCTTAGCCGCTACCAGCAGCAATGGCAGGATGGTGCCACCTGTGATCTCTGGGACTCTGGGACCTGTAAGCCAGGGTGCGACACCACAGGGCTAGGGCAGGGCTCTGCCCACTCCCACAGAGTGGCTTTGGCACGACACGTCACGGGCACGGAGCAGTCAGGGGTGACCTGCAGGAGGTAGAGAGGACAGTGGAAACGTGCCCAGATCCCAGCTCGTGAGGCCCAAACAAACAAAGGCTGCCAGATGGGGACAGAGGACAGAGTGGGTGGCTGATACCACACTTTGGCCAAAAGACTGGTGCAGGGACATTTGTGATCCTCAAGCACCTTTCTTGAAAAGGCAGAGGTTTGGGAAGAGTGTAAAGCTGGGTGTGAGAGAGGCAGGCAACGCTGTGTCCAGCTGAACATTTCTCTCGGCATCTGCTTGTTTGGTCTGAACTGTGTCTCCTCAAAATTCATGCAGTGGAATCCCAACTCCCAGCTCCTCAGAGTGTGCCTGCATTTGGACACAAGGCCTTTAAAGAGGTGATTACGGTACCATAAAGTCATAATGGTGGGCCCCAATGTAATCTAACTGGTGTCTCCATAAGAAGAGGAAACTTGGCCACATGGAGAGACACCAACACACGCTGCACGCAGAGGAAGACCTCGTGAGGCCACAGTGGGAGGCCATCTGTAAGCCAAAAAGATAGACTTCAGGAAACACCAAACCCGCCTACAACTTTACCTTAGACTTCCAGCATCTAGAACTGTGGAAAAATAAACCTCTGTTGTTTCAACCACCCAGTCCGTGGCATTTTGTTGTGGCAGCCCTAGCACGCTGACACGCCTTGTCATCCTCTTTATTCTCTGTTAGAACCTAAAGGAGATTTCCTTCCCGGAGAAGAGACTGATTCCCAAACAGCGACGAGACCAACCTCCTCCCTTTCCTTCCAGAGTCTGATGGTGTCTCTGCAGCTCGTAGCTGTCCACGGAAAGAATATGGGGCTCCAAGTGCCGGGCCCCAGCAGAAGTGGCACCTGCCGTGAGCCTCCGCAAGCTTTTCCTGATCCGGGAACAGCACTGCCTGATTCTGAAATTAACAGCAGGAAGGAGCAGCATGAATACTTTTAGAAAGAGGTGTCTCTCACCCTCTGGGATGCACGCTTTAAGTTTCACCCTCACATTTGCTTTTAGTAAGAGATATTCCTGGTCGTCTGTTCTCTAGATTAGCCACGGGGTGGGGTGGGGATGGGGGAGGGGGGACCAGGTGACTTGTTTGTCTGACTTCAGGAATTCAGAGCACCCTTTTCTAGCCCCCGTGCTCATCAAACTGAAAAGGGACATAGGATATCTCCTTTTGGTTTCCGTCTTAGAACGTTGTGGAGGAATGCAGCTTTGAGCTTCGAGACCGGAAAGACGGTGCCAGGATGCAGACATGAAGGAGTGGACGGAGTGAGCTGGCAGAGGGAGGGTGTGTGTCCACTGCTGTGCCCAGCGGGGCTCATCTCTCAGGCCCTCTGAGGATCCATGTAGATTCCACCTTAGGACTGTCCCACCAAAGGGTGGAAGGTTGGGCACTTAGTCACCAAATCCCATGCTCCACTGGGTAGAAATGTGGCTGGCGCATTATCTTCCCTGCTGGGCTGGGCTGCACCTGCCCTTGTGCTCTGTGGCTTTCTGTGGCTTCAGAGAAAATCCCCGCAGTGGCAAGCTCATGATGTGGGGAGGGCAGCCCCGGTAGAGCAGCCCACTGGAGCTGTGCTGGGACTAGGTGGGCCGTGGCATGGGGCCTTGTGCAGAGCATTCCAGGCAGAGTAGGCAGCCAGTGCAAAGGCCCTGAGGCAGGAGCATGCACAAGGTGTTCAAGGAATGCAGTGTGTCTGAATGGAGAAAGCAAGGAAGGGAGTGGCAGGGGTCTCAGTCAAGCAGGCAGTGAGGGGCCGTCCCATGGCACCACTGGGAGGACTGTGGCCTTTACTCTGTGAGAGCAGCGAGCCTGTGCAGGGTGTCGCAGAGTACAGCAGGGTCTGATTTCTGTTCTAAAAGGCTCATTGGCTGTTGTGTTAAGAATGCACTTGGGTAGAAGGGGACAGGGCTATTATGGAGGCGATTTCAATAATCCAGGTGAGAAACGATACTGGCTTATATGGGGAGGAAACAGGTGAGGGGTGAGAAGTGATAAATGTTTTTTTCTGCTTCTCTCAACAACTCAGCAAGGTGAGTCGTTGTTGTTTAATCCCCGGGTTTAAGCTCTCTGAGAGTTTATAAAACCTCGCAGAGTTTATAGATAAGGTAACTAACTGTGCGTCGTACAGAGTAAGGAACTTGGGCAAGTCTCTGGGTTTCCATCAAGGCCTCCATTCTTTCTGCCCCTTTCCCCGGTGATCTCAGAAAAGCTATTTACCCCTGGTCTCCTGCATCATTAGCCATGAGCCTGGACGTACTTGCTGACAAGTGGGCAAGGATGAGAAGGGTGGATGAAAAGAACAAAAAGTCCATGTGGTTTCTCTAACAGAGAGCCCATTTTTCTCATCACATTCCAAGATGCTGAACAAACTAGATGCAAGACTTCAGAAACTATATAACAGCAAATTATTGAGTTGGGAAGCAATAATTAGAAAGGAAATGAAGAAAATGGACGTTGGGGGCTTTAATGTGAAATATGACATTGATAAATCAAAGGAAGCCTTGAATTAGAGATGTGGCTATTTCAACTGATTATCCAAGATAACTCACATCCTCCATTAACCTCGTCCGTCTTGTTTTGCCTTTGCGAGGACAAAGAGTATCTTTGCAAATTGCCAGGCCACAGGATTGTGTCTCCCAAATGTTTACTCAAAAAGGGCGGGGAGGAAGAGATGAAGCAGTTGAAAAATAATTTGCTTGTTAAGCAGCCCAGAGGAATGTTCTCCTTCCCACTGAGTCTGGTGTATTTATGGGAAAGATAATAAGAGAAGCCTATGATGGATTTGACAGCGAAGCAAAAGTAAACAATAAGCCCAGGCTAGAAGCAGTCAGGCTCACATACCTTTACTGTAGATGCTTATCAACAGCATAAACAAAGTGCTGCAGGGCAGGGCTGTGCAGGGGACAGTAGAAGTTGCTCAGCTGCCTGCACCTTCCCGATGCTTTCAGAGCAAATGGTATTTATTTAAGGAACTTTGTTTTTCTGCCTTTTTTTTTTTTTTTTTTTTTTTGCTGAGAAAGATGCCACTAGGGACAAAAGCCATGCTGGGACATTAGTGTGTGTCAAGATTGTTTTGATTCATGTGATGATGTGACGAAGAGCGCAAAGGAGACCACAGAAGTGGGAATGGAAAAGACCCCATTGGATTATCCTGTGTCAGCCACTCCACCCTTGCTGGCAGGGGACAGTCCCTTGACAGAAGACGTAACACCCGCTGTAGCCAAATGTCCTAGGAGTCTGGAAAGTCTGACGATATGACAGGAATTTGAACAGGAGCCATGAGACACCTCACAAAAGCCTGCGGGCAGAGGATGGGGCTGAGTTTCTTTGCAGGCGTGTGTTGTAAGTGCTTCGGTGCATGTTTGACGGTGGGTAACCTGGTGCACGTTCCCGGAGAATCCCTTCTGGCCTCTCTCCAGACCAGGACTGCTCCCTGGCTCTACTATCAGCTGTGGCTTTCGTGAGTAGAGCTGACCAGTGCCTGGGCTCACAGGAATGGGTCTGGTTTTCCCAGTGACCCAGCAATGATTCCAGAGTCTTTGTTTCTGCTGAGCTCAGGGACTGGTTATACAGTCAGCATGCAGGCCTTGAGCTCTTCCGGAGCTCACATTGCACCGTTGGAGTATCTACCTGCTGGGGGTTGAGCCTCACCCTCAAAGTTAGCTCTCATTTATCCTCAAACAGCCTTCTTTCCGTCCCCTACCTATTCCCTTCTTACCTCCACTTTTAATCTTTAAAAAACTCTCCGTGTCACCCACCATCCTAAATTGCCCTTTACTTTCCTCCTTATTACTTAAAATCTCACATGTATGAGCCTCCTGAAGAATTGTTTTATGTTTGTTTTCTGTAAGTTGAGAATAATGTAACCCATCATTTTTCCCATTCTTACCTTGGTTGTTTAAAAACAGAAAAATTAGCGGGGCAGACATTATGATATGCATCTGTAGTCCCAGCTACTCAGGAGGCTGAGGCAGGAGGATCGCTTGAGCCCAAGAGTTTGAGGCTGCAGTGAGCTGTGATGATGCCACTACACTTTGGCCTGGGCGACAGAGAAAGACTCTGTCTCAAAAAAACAAAAAACAAAACAAACAAACAGGAAAAAAGACAAGGAAAAAAAAAAACCCAGGCTTACACTAATGCCTGTTTTTAGACCTCTATAAATATTTTTGTTGAAAAAATTTTGCTTTCTTTTCTTTTTACATACTTTCTCCTATTTCTATTTTAAGTTTTAAATATGCACAATGTGTAAATTTATTATAAGCTTTCTTACATTTTTTTTAAAAATTGGAAGCAGGGGGACAAATCAAACAAAAACAACGACATGATGTGGTGTGCTTTCCTCAAGGCCCACCCAGCAAGATCAGCTCCACCAAATGAAAAGCAGCTGCCACATCTTGCTGTGGGCAGCCTTGGTTCCTTGCAGGCTCCATGTGCCCCTGGCAAGAGGAGGGCTGCAGTAAGAAGACACATGGCCTCCTCCACCATGCTGCTTGGTGCACCTGCTAACCCCATGGTTCTCAAAGTATAGTCCTCAGGCCAGTAGCATTAGCGTGATTGGAGAACTTGTTAAAAACATAAATTCTCAGGTCCTGCCCAGCATTACTGAAGCAAGATCTCTGGGCAGGAGCCTAGCAATCTGTGTTTTGCTGAGCCCTCAGCTGATTCTGATGCACACCCAAGACTGAGAACCACGTGCTAACCCACATATTGCCAATGCCAGTAGAGACCACTGGAGAAATCTTTCTGATGTTTCTGCCTGGTATGAACATTGATATAGCCAGAACTGAGTATACGAGTTTATGTCTCCTTGTGTTTTCTTAATCAGTTTGAGTGTCAGAAGCTCTTTTTCATTCATTTAGAGGTCATTTCTCTGTGTCCCTTCTGCTTGGCCCAAGTGATTAGACAATGACCTAAAGTATCTTGTTGGAGCCAGTGATTTGCCTGTTCCTTCAACTTACACATGCTACTAAGACTTCGACTGGATTCTTCATTTCTATGCACACACATCTCAATAATTCATTCCCTGGTGGCCCTGCTGATTTATACTATTGCCACTCATAGTTCCTGACATTTGGAACTTTAACAGAGGGACATGAAGAGGCTTCACTTCTGATGCAAGATCTCTGAGTAAAGAACAGATGCACTAAAACACTATGCAGCCATCCAACTTAACTTCTGAAAGATGTTCATGGACATGTGCACAGGTGTGTGAATGCAGAAAACTACCATGTAAGTGGCTCTGAAACAATGAACAGCAAAATTCTAACAAGGTAGGAAGTAAGAAAATGTTAACCTTCCCTTCTCCTGGAATAGGGCATTTACCGTGGGTACAGGAAGCAACTGTTGAATAAAGGATTTCTGAAAAAAAAGAGGAAAACCCAACCATTCAACCTTGAAGTTAGCTCGTTCCTACCTAAAACCAGCATATTTGTAAGACCTTTTCTACCACAAAAGTGCAAAGAAGGCTTTATTTTTCTAAGCAGACATTTGACAGAGAGCACCCATAATTGGAGAGGAATACATTCCCCACTGCACATGCATTTCTCAAATATGTTAGGATGTTCATTACTTTATTTGGGGTTCTGAACCCAGAGCAGCTATTACATGGGCCTATCAGGGGCCTGTAAAGTGATTTACTGTAAACAGAAGAGCGGAGACCCTTCGGCTCATCCTTGAACTGGGAATACAGAGAGAATGAGGCAGCTGGTGATGAGAGTTGATGTTCCTAAAATGCCATGAAGTAGAGGGGATTTATAGTGGTCACGATGATCCATATGCAGACTGAACTGACCAGGGACAGAAACAAAAGATAGCATATCAGTACAGACAAAAAAAAAAAGAAAACATAGTAGAAGATGTAGGAGGCAGTTGGTACCAGAACAGGAAAAACCAGGTGCCTAGAATGTCTGAGTTGTATTGATACAAATGCAATAGAACTGAGATGTGAAGCATTGCTTCTGAAGTCTTTAGAACATCCTTAGACTCAGAACATCTTTAGGCCACCATTCAGGTTCTCATGTCCATGAGACTTTTTTAGTTATATTTAGTAGCTCCTGGTTGGACCCACTCCTCTCCTTATTGCCCTCAAGAGATTTTGTCTCTCTTATGTGTATTCTTAGCAAGGGGCCCTTTTAATTGAACTAGCTCGAGTCTCTGAAACTTGCAACCAAACATGTTACCCATATTTTATTTATTAGGTGTGTGTTCTGCCACATTCAAATACTGAACTTTATCACAAATTTAGGCTCTGAACTCTGTCAAACAAAGAAGCAATGCTTCCCTGGATTCTAGGAAGCAGCATAGTGAAATAGTAATTGGAAACTCGTTACGAGGTTTTTGACTTCTCACAAATAGTAACCACCATTTTGTTATTCTTCTGCCAATTTGGCTGCATGATTTCAAGTTTCCCTGTGTTTTTTCCCAGCTCTGGTTCTAGCTGGCCCACATATCTTGTTAGGATAGCTCAGAGCCCCTCTGTTCTTGATGTCATGTTCACTCATGTGCAAAAGGACTACAGTGAAGCCAGGTGGCACCTTGGGATTGCCATCTTAAAAGAAATGTTTTATAGTTTTCCTATTATAAAAGTTAAATATGTTTAGTGAAAAAACAGGAGATAGCAGAACTGTAAAAAGCAAAAAAATCAGCTATAATCTCAGAGAAAAAAATCATAGTTAAAATTTATTTATGTTTTATCTTTATTCCCTTGTACATGTTAAGAAATAGTTGAGATCATATGGTACATATATTGCTGAAGCCTCATAATTCACTTAGTATCATAATATAAACATCTTTCTGAGCTTTAAAAAACACTCTTTGTAACCATCACTTTTAATAGCTGTACAATAGTCCAATAGTCCATCAAATGGAATTTCATCACTTGCAATATATCTAATAATTCCACAGTGTTGAACATTTGTTTACAGTATTAGGTTAATATAAATAATTATGTAATGGACTTGTAGCCCATGCTTTGGATGATTGTTTTCAGATGGATCTCTGAATGTGCAACCACTGGGAAAGAGCATGCTTTAGCATTTATAAGGCCATTTAAAGACTTTTGTCAAACTTAGAGATTTTTAAGACTAAACAGCTTGTACTCTATGGCATTTAACCAATTATTATGAACATTTGATGGCTGGGTAGATATCCCGAAATCTAGATGTCAGAGCCTCTGATGACTAAGCCTGCTTCTACTCCCACTAAATTTTCTGGTTTGGGAATAATAACCTGGTTTTCTACTCAGAAGGTTTGACTAGATGAGTAGTCTTGGCTCACCTCAAGTAGGAGTTTGAAGAATTAGATTGCTGTGTTCAGTCCTGAACAGATTGTTATCAAAAGTGAAAAAAAGGTATCAAAAGTGAAAAACAGGTATCAAAACTGTATACATACAAACACATATAAAATAGCACACTGCATCTTCAAGGCCACTTGCATGGTGGAAGATGGGAGGGGAGACAGGACTGAGAAGCAAAATCTCTGATGAGATCCAGTCTCATCTCTGCTTCCAGGACAGGGACTCAGCATTTCTCTTCTACATATTTGCCTTCTGATGAACAGTCTTTTGAAGAAATGGTATTTGGGAAGGGAAGAATTCAAAAGCGTCAGTCTCAAGGATAATACAAATTTGCGAAAGAGAAGCTGAATAAAGTTTAGCTTTTTTTTGAGTTTTATTGGTAGTATGATTTTGAAGCACAGTCCATTTTCAAACTATAAAAAAAATACAACTTTTAGTGCATGTATCAAAATACACAGAAATATAAATGATAAGAGGACTTATTTTTGTCATTTAATTTCCTTTTTAACATCCATATTTAAATGATATTAAAAATATTCTGTTATAGATTTGAGCCCTTTAAGTAAAAACCTCTAGGAATCCTATTACTGAGGCATTGTAGCACTTGTGGTCATGCAGAACTGCTCCTAAAACAAACAAAACCACTGAATATAAAATGACACAACACATCAATGAGAAAACAACAGCATCTCATAGAAAACAAATTAGAGAAGCTGCAGTAGCTCATTCATTCACTTGACAAACACATCTTGAGGACCTCCTATGTACTGTGTGTTGTGCTAGATGCTGAATATAAAATATTAAGCAAGGCCTGCCTGTGTCAGGAGGAGGCAAGATGGCAGATGGGAAACTTCTCCAGCCAGAGCATCCCTGCAAGAAGGAGAAATTTTAGATGAAAGAGAAAACAACAAACAGGCAGACAAACATAGATTGGATGAGGGTCGGAAGGAAGGTGGCCTGAACCCACAGGAGACTCCACAGGAAGAGGTTGCAGAGCAGAACTGGAAAGAGCAGCAATTAAGCCCTGAGAGGCTTGGACACTAGCAACAAGGGTAGGTGAAGTGGTTAAAATTCCCCTCCCTTGCATCTCGGACTGCTGGTGGGCTCCCAAGCTGCTGGAAAGACCTGTTAACACCAGGCCAGAGACTGCCGCCACTAGTGAGTGGTGAATTTCTTGCAGACAGGGCACCAGGCTCCCAGTTCCCTTGGAACATCTTCCACCCCACTGACCCAAGCCCATCGGCAGGCACCATATTAATTCATTCTCCCCTTCCCCTCCCCTACCCACAGCTGCCAAGAGAGACATTTAGCCACCACCCAGGGCATCCACATAGGATGGGACCTTTCCTTTTGGGGCCTTGCAGTGGACTGAGGGGTACTCAGACTGTGAGCTCCCTACCTGCTGGTCCTCCCAGGTGCTGCTTGCCTGGTGATTTCAGCAAAATGGTGCAAACCCTGAGGCAGAGAGACATTGATCCAGCTTGGGCACTCCATAGATGAGTTGGGACCAGCATTCTTCTCCTTGGTATAGTCAAAGATTAATCCCCAGGGCCTGGGGGACAGGCCTGTGGGCCAGATCCCATACACCCAGGTCTCATCCCATTGCCTAGGGACATAGAAGGGATATTTGGGAATTAGTCTACTGAGGTAGTGTGCCTTCAGGGGCAGATCAGAGTGGGTCCTAGCTGCAGCGTGCTTGAGGGGCAACCCTCTTCCCATGGGAGGGCCACACTTCCAGCTCAGGCCTTGATGGGCAGGGAACCTCCAGCTCCCATCACAGTTGAAGGGGAACTCAGCTGTTTTAAGGTCCTGCCTGCTGGAAGAGGCATGGGAGAAACTGTGGAATAGGGTAAGGTGGAAAGGAGCCTCCACACTGCCAGATCAAGGGTCTCAGACAGCCCCACCCCCATGCAAACACTTTCTGGTTGAATGGAGCCATTTCAGCCCCTCCCTGGCAGCTTTGTCCTGAAGCAAGGACAGGCTATTGACCCCTACTGTAAGCATTTGTGGAGCTTGAGGGTGGGCTCACCCAACCCAGCCCCACCCAGGCTCACTCCCTCACCAGCTCCTGCTGAGATGGAGCATAAGGACATACCTGGAAGTCCCAGGGCCCCACCCCCAACCTGAGGCACTAGAGTGCCTCTCTAGAGGAAGGAGAGCTGGTTACAGAACCCAAAAACAACATTGCAGCTTGCTCCTCCCATCAAGCACCTCCTTCTAACAAAGTGGTCAATTTGCATGTACTTTTACTGCATTTTCTGACTCATCATACAGGGTGTGGTTGATTCTCACCCACAAGCACCACCTACTGGCTCAGAGACTAAACTGGGGTTGTCATTTTATCTAAATGAAAACCCCAAGGTAAGAAGCAACAGCTGCTCCAAATAGAAAGGAATCAGCAAAAGAACTCGGAAGTATGAAGAATCAAACTGAAAGGTAAATGCCAAAAGGGAATACCAACTCTCTAGCAATGGATACCAACTAAAATCAGAACACTGAAATAACAGAAGAATAATTTCAAAGATGGATTGTAAGAAAATGCAATGAAATGCAAGAGGAAATGGATACCCAACACAAAGAGACCAAAAAAAAAAAATAATCCAGAACATGGAAGAAAAATTCACTAAAGAAATTAAAATATTAAATAAAAATCAAACAGAACTTTGAGAAATGAAGAATATATTTAACAAAATACAAAACACAGTGGAAAGCCTCAAGAATAGGGTAGATCAAGCAGAAGAAAGAATCTCAGGGATTGAAAATAGCATCTTTCAATTAAACAAATCAGTTGCAGAGATAGAACAAAGAAATAAGAGAAAAGAGCAAAGCCTTCAAGAAATGTGGGATTATGTGAAGAGGCCTAACATGAGAACTATAGGCATCCCTGATGATGAAGAAGAACATACACAAGGATTGGGTAAACTATTAGAGGATACAATGGAGGAAAATTTTCCCTGGCCTTGCTAGAAATCTAGATATCCAGGTACAAGAAGCTCAAAGAACTCCTGGGAGATGCATTGCAAACAGGAAGACACTAGGACACATAGTGATTAGACTGGCAAAACAAAAAAACACAAAAGAGGTCCTCCTATGAGCTGCAAGGTGAAAGCAGCAGGAAATCTACAAAGGAAAACCCATCAGACTAACTGCAGATTTCTCAACTGAGACCTTACAAGCAGAAGAGACTGAGGCCCCATTCTCACTCTTCTAAAACAGAATAATGCCCAGCCTAGAATTTTGTATCCTGCAAAACTAAATATCATATATGAAGAAGAAATACAGACTTTCTCTGACAAGCAAAGACTGAGGGAATTCATCAAGACAATATCTGCCCTCCAGGAAGTACTCAAAACAGTGTTGCAAATGGATCAACACAATAGACACCCACCAGTGTATAATCAACCAAAAGCTAAAAGTCAAAAGCCAGATACCACATTGCTCAAGAAAGAAAATAAAGCAGAAAAGTTCAACTCAATAGGATAAACAGAAATCTGCCCCACTTACCAATTCTTTTAATAAATGAGAATGGCTTGAACTGCTCACTAAAGAGACATAGGCTGGCCAAATGAATAAATATACACAAGCCAATTATCTGCTGTCTTCAGGAAACACATCTAACCCACAAGTATGCATTTAGACTCAAGGTGAAGGGATGGAAAAAATATTCCATGTAAATGGAAACCAAAAGAAAGGTGGCATAGCAATTCTGATTTCAGATAACTTAATCTTCAAATCAGCAAAAGTAATGAAAGTAATGAAAGGCAAACATTATCACTACACAATTCTAGTTGAATTGTATAGGGTACAATTTAACAAGAAGACATAACAATTCTAAATATTTATGCACTTAACTCAGGTGCACCCAGATTCATAAAGCAAATCCGACTTGATCTAAACAAAATAATAAACAGCAGCAGTGGAATAGCTGGGGACTTCAACATCCCTCATACAGAAGAGAACAGAACCTCTAAACAGAAAATAAACAAAGAAACAATGTACTTAAACAGAACTCTAGAACAAATGGGCCTGACTGACATTTAAAGCATATTCTACCCCCAAACCACTGAATATACATTTTCCTCATCAGTTCATGGGATATTCACTAAGATTGAACATATCCTAGGCCACAAAACATCTCAACAAATTGAAAAAAATAGAAATTATACCATGCATCTTCTCAGACCATAGTGGAATAAAATCAGAAATCAACTACAACAGAAACTCTCATCTCTACACAAAGTCATGGAAACTAAACAACATTCTGCTCAACAAGTATTGGGTTAAGGAAGAAACTAAGATGGAAATCTAAAGAGTCTTCAAATTAAATAATAAAGGAGATACAAGTTATCAAAATCTGTAGGACACAGCTGAAGCAGTCTTGAGAGGAAAATTTATATCCATAAATGCCTATATCCAAAAGACAGAAAAATCACAAAGAAACAATCTAATGAAAGGTCTCAAAGAACTGGAAAAGGATGAGCAAACCAATCCGAAACCCAGCAGAGGAAAAGATATAATAAAGATCAGAGCAGAACTAAATGAAATCAATAACAAAAAAAATACAGAAGATTAATAAAACAAAAAGTTGGTTCTTTGAAAAATAAACATAACTGACATGCCTATTGGTAGACTAATGAGAAGCTGAAAAGAAAGGACTCTAATAAGCTCCATTGGGAATAAAAAAGGAGAAATTATAACTGATACCACAGAAATACAAAATGTCATCTATGAATACTATAAAAACCTCTATGCACATAAACTTGAAAATGTGGAGGAAATGGACAAATTCTTAGAAACACACAGCCTCCCTAGGCTGAATGAGGAAGAAATAGAATTCCTGAGCAGGCCAATATGAAGTACCAAAGTTGAAGTAGCAATAAAAAACCTTCCTAAAAAAAAAGTCCTGGACTAGATGGTTTCACACCCAAGTTTTACCAGACTTACCAAGAAGAATTGGTGTCTATTCTGTAGAAATTATTCCAGAATATCGAGAAGGAAAGAATCCCTCCAACACATTTATGAAGTGAACATAACCCTGATACCAAAACCAGGAAAGGACTTAGCAAAAAAAGAAAACTACAGACATATCCCTTATGAATATAGATGCAAAAATTCTCAATAAACTCCTAGCAAACCAAATTTAGGTGCTTATCAAAAAAATAATCCATCACAACCAACTGGGCTTCATCCCAGAGATACAGGAATGGTTCAACATACTGAAATCTACAAATGTGATTCACCACATAAATAGAAGCAAAAACAAAGACCATATGATCCTCTCAATAGATGCAGATAAAGCATTTGACAAAATTCAGCACCCTTTTATGATAAGAATGCTTAACAATATAGGCATAGATAGGATGTACCTAATAATGATACAGGCTATATATGACAAACCCACAGCCAACATCATACTGAATGGGGAAAAACTGAAAGCATTCCCACATAGAACTGAAACCAGACAAGGTTGCCCTCTATCACTGCTTCTATTCAACATAGTACTGGAAGTCCTAGCCAGAGCAATCAGACAAGAGAAGTAAATCAAGGGCATCCAAATGGGGGCAGAAGAGCTCAAACTATCACTCTGTGCTGATGATATGATCTTATATCTAGAAAACCCCAAAGATTCTGCCATGAGAGTACAAATTCAGCAAAGCTTCAGGTTACAAAATCAATGTGCAGAAATCAGTAACATTCCTATATGCCAACAACAGTAAAACTGAGAACTAAATCAAAGACTCAATACCCTTCACAATAGCATCAAAGAAAGTAAAATACTTAGGAATATATTTAACTAAGGAGGTGAAAGACCTCTACAAGTAGAATTATAAAACACCGAGGAAGGAAATAGCAGAGGACATAAACAGGTGGAAAACTATACCATGTTCATGGATTGGCAGAATCAACATTATTAAAATGTCTATACTACTCAAAGTGATCTATAGATTCCGTGTGACCCTTTTATAAAGTACCAACATCATTTTTTACAGATCTAGAAAAAATAATTCTGTGCTTTGTGTAGAACCAGAGAATACCCTGTATAGCAAAAGCAATCTTAAGCAAAAAGAACAAATGTGGAGGCATCACTTTGCCAGACTTCAAGCTATATACTAGGCTATAGTAACTAAAACAGAATGGAATTGGCATAAGAACAGAGACATAGACCAATGGAACAGAACAGAGAATCCATATATAAAACCATATTCATATAGCCATCTAATCTTTGACAAAGCAGACAAAAACATACACTGGGGAAAAGAATCCTTTATTCAATATATGGTCCTGGGAAAATTGGATAGGCAAATGTAGAAGACTGAAACAGGATCCATACTATTCACCTCTTACAAAAATCAACTCACAATGGATAACAGACTTAAACCTAAGGCATGAAACTATAAGAATTCTATAAGAAAATATTGGAAAAACTCTTATAGAAATCAGCCTACACAAAGAATTTATGAAGAAAACCCCAAAGGCAATCACAGCAACAATAAAAATAAATAAGTAGGACCTGATCAAATTAAAAAGCTTCTGCACAGCCAAGGAAATGATCAATGGAGTGAACAGACAACCTACAGAATGGGAGAAAATATTCACATGCTACATATCTGATAAAGGGCCAATAACTGGGATCCATATAGAACTCAGGAAAATCAGCAAGAAAAAATCAAACAACATTAAAAAATAGACAAAGGACATGAACAGAAACTTTTCAAAAGGAGACAGACTAATGGCCAACAAACATATGAAAAATATGCTCAACATCTCTAATCATTAGTGAAATGAAAATCAAAACCACAATGAAATATCACTTACCTTCAGTGAGAATGGCTTTTATCAAAAAGTCCCAAAGCAATAAATGCTGGCGTGGATGCAGAGTGATAGAAACACTCGTACACTGCTGGTGAGACTGCAAACTAGTACAACCTTTGTGGGAAGTAATATGGAGCTACCTCAAAGAACTAAAAGTAGAACTACCATTTTGATCTAGCAATCCTATTACTGAGCATCTACCTAAAGGGAAAAAAAAAGACATTCTGTAAAAAAGACATTTGCACTCGAATGTTTATAGCAGCACAATTCACAATTGTAAAGATGTGGAAACAACCTAAGTGCCCATGAATACATGAGTGGATTAATGAAATGCCGTATATGTATACCATGGAGTTCTACTCAGCCACAAAAACAACGGTGATCTAGCACCTCTTGTATTATCCTGGATAGAGCTAGAACCCATTCTACTAAGTGAAGTATCACAAGAATGGAAAAATAAGCACCACATGTACTCACCATCAAATTAATATTAACTGATTAACACTTATGTGCACATATAGTAGTAACATTCATCAGGTGTCAGCAGGTGGAGGTGAGGAGGGAGTGGGTATATTCACACCTAATGGTTGCAGTGTGCACTGTCTAGGGTATGGACACACTTGGAGCTCTGACTTGAGTGGCGCAAAGACCATATATGTAACCTAATCATTTGTACCCCCATAATATGCTGAAATAAAAAAGTAAACAATTAAAATCCATTTTAAGACCAGGCACAGTGGCTCACCCCTTTAATCCTAGCACTTCAGGGGGCCAAGGTGGTAGAATTTCTTGAGATCAGGAGTTTTAGACCAGCCTGAGCAACAGCAACACCTGTCGCTACAAAAAAAATAGAAAAATTAGCTGAGCGTGGTGGCCTGGACCTGTAGTCTCAGCCACTTGGGAGGCTGAGGCAGGAGGATCATTTGAGCCCAGGAGTTCGAGGTTGCAGTGAGCTATAATGACACCACTGCACTCTAGCCAGGGTGACAGAGCCCTGTATTTTAAATCATTTTACGGCCGGGAGTGGTGGCTCACGCCTGTAATCCTAGCACTCTGGGGGGGCCAAGATTGCTTGAGCTCAGGAGTTAGAGACCAGCCTGAGCAAGAGCGAGACCCCATCTCTACTAAAAATAGAAAGAAATTAGCCACATAACTAAAAATAGAAAAAATTACCTGGGCATGGTGGCATGTGCCTATAGTCCCAGCTACCCGGGAGGCTGAGGCAGAAGGATTGTTTGAGCCCAGGAGTTTGAGGTTGCTGTGAGCTAGGCTGATGCCACGGCACTCTAGCCCAACGAAGAGAGTGAGGCTCTGTCTCAGGAAAAAAAATAATTAAACAACAACAACAAAAGAAAACATGGCCCAATATTTGTTCTTAGGAACCTACAGACTACTGAAGAAACATGCACACCAAAAATGAAAATACCACAATGTAAATGTTAAAATGGAGATGTTTGTGGCATGATTTGGCAATATAGAAGAAATTTAAATCCCTTAAAAGGAAAAGGGGACAAATTTCAGAAAAAAGGAAAATTGGGCAGAGGACAGGGTCAGCTCCATTGTCATTCACAAGTTACCCAAAGTCTGCTCTTACAATGCATTATGCCTGGTTTAAGGCTCTACTTTTACCATTTTGAAATTCCTCATATTTTTTTAACAAGGGCACAAACTTTTCATTTTAGGCTGGGCCCACAAATTAAGTATAGTACTGATCTCGGCTGAGTGTTTTGTCAGATGATGAAGTGGGAGGAAGTGTTTCAGGCAAATGGAATAGTAAAAGATAAGAATTTGAAAGAATGTGAAATGTAAAGTTTAAAGAGTTGTACAGTTTGACTAAGTTACAAGTTGGGGTGGGATTGTGGGTGCAAGGAAGGTAAGGTGAGACAAAGGATCTGGATCTTGAAGGGTCTTGGTTTTGTTGCAAAAGAGCTTAGATTGTATCCTGTGAGTGATACAAAGTCATTCAAAATTTTGAATGACTGAGAAGCAAGAGTATATAGAGTGAGAAAAGTAGCAGGCCTACCCTTGAACTCTGTAGAAATTTAAAACCAAAGGCTCCAGTCGTGAAATTGGAATCCACAAAGTAAAATCAGAGAATGCATGGAAGGTAGCACTACCCAAAGAGAGCAGAACATGCTAACTGAAAGAAGAACACATTTTAATCAATCATTTTTAAATTGACCAAAAAATTGTGTATGTTCACCATATACAGCATGATGTTTTGAAACATGTTTACATTGCGGAATGCCTAAGGAGCTAAGTAACATATGTAGAGCCTCACATACTATCTTTGTTTGTGATTAGAACACTTAAAATCCACTCCCTTGGCAATTTTGAAGAACACTATACATTACTGTTAACTATAGTCACCATATTATAAAATAGATCTCTTGAATTTATTCTTCCTATCTAACTGAAACTTTGTATCCTTTGATCAACAAGTTCCAGAAAGGAAGGACAGTCAGCAATATCAGGGGAGGGAGTTTCCTTGCTCTTCTCTCAGGTGCCGTGACCTTGTCCTGTTTCTCAGGGTGTTCTCCCTGGTCCTCTTGCCTTCCTTTGCTCCTGTCTCATGTTGGTTTCCCTGTGCGATTCCAAAGTACCCCAGACATGCTGAAAGCACTCAATCTGGCACTAGTTTGGCAAGAATAGATGAAAACCCACAGTGCGGGTTGACTGACCACTGGCTTGTCATGACACCATGACTTTAAGCCAGGCCAAACCACCCATGTATGTACCATGCTTTGGATGTCAATCAAAATAAGCACCTGGCTTCATGCTCCCATGACTTCATGCTGCAGTGTTCAATTCTCTCCTTTCTCCTCACGTCCTGCTTTGCTTCTGCAGCTCCCTGTGTCCTGGGCCTCTTGGTCTTATCGCCTTTCTACATCTACACTTTGCCATTGGACTTGGCAGAAGCAGCCTCCCTTGGTATTCCTGAGGACATGGCTTCACGTACCTGATGGTTCTTTGCATTCTTGGCTTGCCTGACCCAAGTCTGAGCCTTGGATCCCACTGGAGTGACTGTTCGCCCAGCTGGAATGCCCCCCTCATCTACCACCATGAACCCTACCCACCATGATGGTGACAGACACTACCTTGTTCTTGTGATTTTTCCCCCAGAGTCAAGTCTACCATTTTAAATCAATAATATAAGAGCTATGGGACGTTCCTTTTCTGTACTTTGACAGTCTCCCCAAGAAGGTCCTTTATTGAAGTCCCTTCAAATGACAGCCTGAGACTGCTTGAGGATAGTGAGGCTGCCCTGAGTGTACTTGGTGGTGGGGGCAGGGTGGGGAATGCTAAGTGGTAACTATCAACCTTGCCTCCGTTTGCTCTGTCATCTGAGTTATTACGTGATTCTGCTGGGTGGATTCCCTGTACAATGTAGGCTTTTTTGCACGAGTCATTTCTAAAGCAAAAATACATTTCCAATGGCTCATTTTCAAGCTTTATATAACATTTTAATCTTTATATACATATGGATAGACGCTTATATAATACACACAGATATACTTTATATATGAAGTAGATAATTTCAGAAATCCTTAAGTATTTCTCACATACTTATTTGGTAGTAATGTTAAGGGATTATGCAAACATTTTCATCAAACACAGACCCAAATGGAAAAAATAAAGAGGAACAACACTGTAGGAAATCCTGGCAAGGCACTGGGTAGCAGGTGCCTGGTATCCATCTCGCTAGACTAGTGCGTACATCTGGATGTGCCACAAGTTTGCCTTCCTAAAAAAGGTTTGGAACTTTTTAGCTAGGAAGGAATGCAGGACAAGATCTTGGTTTCTTGGTTTGGACAAGCTTCCTGTTCAGTGGTTGGGGCTGTGCTCAGCAGCTGATTTGAGAGTGTGCATGTGTGCAGGGGAAGGGCCAAGGGGTGGGAGAGGGACAGAGGGGCAGGCAGAGGTTAGGACAACGGGAGGATTCATGGGGCCTCAGCGGGGGCAGCCTCCAGATGTCAGGTTAGGGGCATCTGCCTCATTGGATTTAGAACAATAAAAAGACTATACTGCCTTGATAATTACTTGCCTTTGGAAAAAAAAAAAAAAGAGCTAAATCTTGGCTCTCAAGAAACAGTATATCTCTATCTCTTAGTTCTTTCTATGATATAAAATATAAGACAACATAAAAGAGAAAAACCCATCCAGATTTCTTGTAGCCTGAAATGTTTTGCCAATTGTAACTGTTCTCAAGGGCTTTTTCTAGGGGCCACTGGGCCAATTATGGTGTCCCAGAAGTGTACGTGGGAAAAGCTGGCAAATGACCCTGGAGATGTGTATCGACTCACCCTTGGGAGATAGCAGATAGCGCACCCCTAACCTTGAGCATCTTCCTGCCACACTGCTCTGATGCTGGTGTGGTAGATGTGGGCCTGACCCATGGGGCCTGGGCATCTAACTCTGCTCGTCATTGGCACCAACCTTTCAGTTGTGTGTTTTAAGCTGCTCCTGTTGTCATGTTTGGCCCTATAACTGTGCATTTGTGCCTCATTGAACTTGCTTCCAATATCTTCTGTGCATTCGCTCACCAAGCTATTATTAGGCACATACAATAGTCTCAAGGAATTCATTATTTGAGTAAGCAGACAGATGAGATATATTCGTAGAGCTTAACAATCATGAGCTATTTGGTCAATATGTGACCCTTCATAGGAAAAGTGGCTGATCTGGTTGAAATATATATTCTGAAATTTCATAGGAAATCACAGAATTCATGTGAATAAGTAGTTTGGTTCTCAAATCACTTGTAGTCAAAATGGATTTATTAATCTCTTAAATATATTAAATACATGGCTATTATTGTGTGAATTATCCACTTTGAATTCTTAAAAAAATTTAATCGTGATTTATTATAGGATAATGCTCTTGGTAAGAATATAAGACATTAGTTTTGGGAAGAAGAAAATTTAATATTTTCCACACACTGCTTTATCAAGGAAGAACCTACTCCAGTGCCCTGCTCATGTTTAATCTATGAAACAAGTTATAAGAGAGAATATGGAATGGACAACGGAAGCACCTAGCTCAGTAACCAGCAATCACTGTCTAAACTCAGTGCCCTGGAGCCAGTCCATTTCCCTTCCTGCAAAATGGAGCAACATGATTTCCATCATTTTTAGAATCCCTTTTAAATTCTCAGCTGAGAAGAACTGAGCTAGTGCTAAATGCCTACCCTAACAAAACAAAACAAAACAAAGCAAAATAAAGCAAAACAAATCCCTTGAGTTCAGTGCCTCTACAACCAGAAGTACATGAAGTGCCCAATCACTTTTGCTTTGATAAAACTGACTTATTTGCACCGTCCTACTCCATGGGATCCCATGTAAAAGACTAGTCATGCATGCCTGTTGGGTCAAAGCCTGGGGCGGACACCAGACAGGATCTCTGGGGCAGGCAGGAGACCAGCAGGCCCCAGGTCCTGTCCTGCATGCCCAGGGCTCTGTCTCAGAGCAGGGCCTCTGCTTCCCTTGCAGCTTGCTCCTTTAGGTGGGAAGAGTGTGCCAGTGACCTGTTGGTCAGGGGATTAACTCCTGGGGGTTGGGCAGCAGATAGTTTGAATTCAGGGGCTAGCTGTTTAGAGGGAAGCTGAGAAACGACAGCAACCCAGAGCCTGAAGACAGGGAGGATCCAGGTTCTGAGGGAAACTGACTTGGGTGTAGCCCTGTCCTTGGGAGACCTGGGAGATGGGACCTCCAGCCCAAGGACATTCCCAGACAACTGGGGTGACCGCGCTCCACTGCAACACATCAAATTTTGAGAGATTCTTATCTTATCAGACCTTGATAATGCTGATTCCCTTAACTGAGTTTTTAAACATTTCTAATTCTTAAGAAGTAAGGCAGTGATTTCCATTCTATTATCAAGTCTAGCCCCTCATGAGCTTAGGGGAGAGTTTTTTAAAATTGTAAAAATATGACATCACGGGAAAGTAAAAATTTGAACTGTAGATAAGTAGCAGATAAAAAAATTGAGTCAAAGAAGTTGACCCAAAAGAGATGAATATTCACATTCTTGTAGTGCTTAAATAGTTGACCAATTAATTAAGTGGATAAACATCTGTTGAACACCTATTAACCAGACACTGTACATGTGCTGATGGTGCTCAGACGGAGAAGACATACCCCTCGCTCATGAGGAGCTCACTTAGTGGATGCATGTGTGTGTTTAATGAGCAAAGGTGACAGGCAAATGAGTGACTGCAGTGCAGCGAGGTGAGCTCTGTAGCTGAGGGAGGCCCAGGAGGGAAGTGAGTGTGGGATAGGGAAGGGTGGATCAGGGAAACTCCCATAGAAGAGGTAACATGAACCAGGTCCCAAGGCAGTTTCTAGGTAGTTAATTCTTTTATTACTGTGAATAAACTCTTTTTGTTCATATTTTCTAAGATGTTATAGACACCGTATATGAAATATTGGTTTTTAATATATTTATTGTTATATATGCTAAAATATTACCATAGTTCTAATTTTCTTTCAATTGATTATCTTGAGTGGTCTAAGGAGAAAACTGTGTCATCTATAAAAAGGATAATTGGTATTCTTTCCAGTAGTCTTTTACATAATGTTTACATAGCTATCTAATTGATATTACACACACACACACACACAGCTGATAGAGTTAGCCTTCCTTTTTGTTTACCTGATTTAATGGGAATGCTTCTAGGATAATATATTACAAAAAGGTGTCTATTAAAGACTGTTCAAAAGAATTTTAATGTGAGTATTGTGAAAAAGTGTTGCATATGCAAATAAAAATTGTGGAAAACTCTACATGTAAGAGTTGAACTTGGTCTTTGGTTTCTCAGAGCCTTTAGCATGCTAATTTAAGACTTTAAAGGTGAATCTCCAAGGGAAACTTGTTTCAGTGTCCTGCAAACTTGTCCTTGACTTCAGGACATATGTATGTAAACTGTTATGTATTCTTTTTCTATGTAGTTTATCAAGACCCTCTTCCCGCATTGGTAAATATTCTATAACTGTTTTCTAAATCAAATATATGGAAGCTGTTAGCCTCCTTACATTTCTTTTTTTTTTCATTTTTTATGCTTTATGTGCAATTCTTTTTTTTCCTTTTATTTCCTCATATTATGAGGGTACAAATATTGTTAGGGTTACATATATTGCTCCTGCCACCCCTCCCCCACCCCACCATGCCAGAGCTTCAAGGGTGTTCTAACCCCAGGTGGTGCACACTGCACCCATTATGTAAGTATACACCCTTCCCCTCCTCCTCCCTCCCACCTGCCCACCTCCTGATAGCAGTTTTTTTTTTGACATTCTGGTTACCATTGTACATCTTTACCTCTCCCTAAAAAGGGTTAGAGTTAATCCCTTCCCTCGCCAACAATGCTCGCCATATCCCTAAGATGTGAGTCTCCCCTATCCCCCTCTCCCCCCGAATCCCTGGTGAACACTACCACTAACTTCCTTACTTTTCTAACAGTTTTTACTTTATATGTTTTCAGTACAGATTCAGATTTGTGGGCCTCATTTTTAAGAACAAAGTTTATACAATTATAAGAACAAAAGCACAAATCTGTGACCTATAAATATCCAGATGGAAGTGGGGGCTCTGTGGACAGAATTGTATTATAAAAGTCTGTTCAAATAGTACCCATTTTGTATATATTCCACATTTTCTTTATTTAATCATCCATTGATGGACATTTAGGTTGATTCTACATCTTTGCTATTGTGAATAGTGCTGTGATAAACATACAAGTGCAGATGTCTTTTTGATATAATGATTTCTTTTCCTTTAGGTAGATACTCAGTAGTAGATTGCTAGATCTTTGAGAAAACTCCACACTTTTTTCCATAAAAGTTGTACTAATTTGCATTCCCACCAACAGTACAGAAGCATTCCCTTTTTCTCTGCATCATCTCCAATATCCGTTATTTTTTGTCTTTTTAATAATGGCCATTCTGACTGGTGCAAGATCATATCTCTTTGTGATTATAATTTGCATTTTTTCATATGCTTGTTGGCCATTTCTATGTCTTTTGAAAAATGTCTATTCATGTCCTTTGCCCACTTTTTAACAGGATTATCTGTTTTTTGTTTGTTATTGTCAGTTGTTGAGTTGTTCGAATTTCTTGTAAATTCTGGATTAGTCCCTTATCCAATGCACAGACAATGGAGACTTGGAAGAATGGGGGTGAGAGGGGGTGGAGGATAAGAAATTACTTAATGGGGACGGTGTACGTTATTTGGGTGACAGATACACTAAAAGCCCTGACTTCACTATCCAATATATCTATGTAACAAAATGACACTTGTACCCTTACATTGATACAAACAACAAGTCTGCTCAAACACTGCAGCAATTTCAAGGACAAGGCAAGCTCCCTGAGAGAGGCTGAGACAATATGAGTGCCTGACAGCAACAGGGGCACCTTTTGGGAGAGGAAGCCCGAAAACACGCAGTCTGATGGGGGTTGTGCCAGAGGCCCACAAGGGGGTGCAGAGCAAGACCCCAAGCAGGGACCCACCGCAGGCGCCAATTCCCGTGGCTACTGCCCAGGTTTGGGCTCCCTGCTCAGTTTGCACAGCGCGCTGGGTGTTATCCAGAGGAAAGGGAAAGTGTTAACGGAAAAAAAGCCAAACTCTATAAAATAATTTTTTTTTTTTTTAATAATTTTTTTTTTATTTCGGTTAAAATGTGGTATATGTATACCATGGAGTACTATTCAGCTCTAAGAAACAACGGTGATATAGCACATCTTATATTTTCCTGGTTAGAGCTGGAACCCATACTACTAAGTGAAGTATCCCAAGAATGGAAAAACAAGAACCACATATAAAATAATTTTAAAGAGATTTATTCTGAGTCCAATTTGAGGATCATGACCTGGAGCCATGCCCAATAAGCCTTGAGCTAGTGGACTCGCTGTGGCTGGGTTACAGTTGGTTTTATGCATTTCAGGAGGACAGGGGTTACAGGTAAAGTCATAAATCAATACGTGGGAGGCATACATTGGCTTGGCCCGAGAAGGTGGGACATCTAGAAGGTGGGGGGAGAGTGGCGCTTACAGGTTATAGGTGGGTTTAAAGATTCTTTAACTTGTAATTGGTTGAAGACATGAAGCTTTGTCTAAAGGCTTCCAAAAGTTCTAACATAGGAGCTGTGTATCCGGGATAAACCACTGGACGTGTATTTGCTGTGTAAATTGAGGGCCTGCAGGTTTGTCTTGCATACCCTCAGGCCTGTTAATGGGTTACAGAGGACATCTCCAAGAAGGGAGGGGGCATGATAAAGCATGTCTGACCTCCCTCCTTGTTGCAGGCAATTTAGTTTTAGGATATCCTTTGGCCATGGGGGTGTCTATTCAGTCAGCCGGTCGGGGGTGAGCCTTAAGAGTTTATTTTAGTTCACAGAAGTCAAGTCTGCGGTGGCTCTGCCTGCTGCCGGGGCGGAGCCCTGGAAGGAGGGGCTGTGCATCTGCACCATTTCTAGGAATATCCGCCCTCTGGGAAACCAGCCTCAGAGAGCTCCGAGAATGAGCCATGTTTACGGAAAACCTCTCTCATGCTCCGCATTCTCCGCTCTGGTTCTGACCACAGCAGGCGTGGACACGGTCCAGGCCAGGCTATCCCCATTCCGGTTCAGTCCTGGACACCGTGGCTTCTGGGAATCACTACCGGCAGTCATTCTTATTAGGGCTGCAAGATCTTTCCCCCTTCGTGCCCAGGTCCCTTCATCTCCTTTCAGGGGCGTAGGCTGCTCTGGTGTCAAAAGGCACCTGCTAGGGCGCCCCTCTCTGCAGAGTAACCCCTTCCCGCCCTGCTGGCCACAGCTTTCATTTCAGGGGACTCCTGGAGGACAGGAAGTTCCTTCTCACTCTAGCTTTCACCACCCCAGGTCACACTCACTGAAGGCAGGTGGCTCTCCCTGCAGAGGGGAAAGGATTTACTGCCAGGGGCATTTTGCAGGCTGCTCAATGAGATAAATGCAGGCTTTGAGGAAAAGCGCAGCTTTCCATTTGGTCTGTTATCTTCTAAAGTCTGATGAATGCATCCACAAGTAGAGCACTTACCTGGACATTTTCAAATACTTCGGATCCTCCCGGCCTCTGTGCGATCACCCTAATGAACTGCGAAACTCTCGTTTTCATTATGTCTGAGAGCAGGCCAACTCCAGTGAGCACCGGCTAGCAACGCACCCCACCAGACGACTCTGTCTGGAGTCACCATTTGAAAATATCCCCAAGGCTATTGTATTCAACCTTTACTTAAAGATCATTTCTATGAGGCATCCAATTTCTGCAGCTCCCCTGGGCTGCGGTTGAAGACAGGCTTCACAGTATTTACTGTTTATAGTTTTGAGCTGACAGCTATTTAAGGGCAAGAGATTTCAGCTGCCACCACCTCTCACAGCTTTTGCCACCAATGCATTTACCAGACAGAATAAGCCGGAACTTTGTGAAAACAAGGAAACCAGTGTAATATGGTACAGGGAAAAAGTTTAAACTTTGAAGTTATTTTCTTGCTGGTTATTTCTGTGGGCTCCATCACATTGAATTATGGGGAGTTGGTTATATCAGTGGCACCTGTATGGCTTACAATAATAATCTTTTTTTTTAACATGCAACTGGAGTGGTGGGCTCTGCTGATCTTGGCTAAGGTCACCTACCCTCCTGCCTGGCTGTTGGCTGGGGTGACTGGGCTACCTCTGCTCGCCATGCCTCTCACCCTGCAATGGGCTAGCCAGGGCGTGTTGTCACAGTAAGGGCAGAGGTACAGCAGAAACACTCATGGCCTCTGGAGGCCTAAGCTCAGAACTGGCACACCGTCAAGTCCAAAGAATTCTATAAAGCAAAGCAAGTTCAAGGTCAGCCCATTTTTAAGGCATTGGGGAATAAACTCTGAAAAGAACTGTAAAGTCACAAGACAAAATGACTGGGCACAGGGAAGGTTGAAGTATTGGTACTATTAATGTGATTCACCACAGTTGTATACATGCCTTTCTCCTCTTCTCCGGAGTTCTCTCACTGTGTTTTATTTATCTTTCTGTCTGCCAGTTCCTAGGACAGCATTTGGCATGGAGTCAGTATTCACTAAGCAGCCTTGCGTTGCTTTTGGCATGATGGTGCATAGAATAGGCTCTGATGCTGCAATGGCATCCCAAACTTGTCCCTGTAGCAAACACATCAGTATTAGAGATGTCTCATGGCACTCCTGCTCCCAGCAGTGTCTCTTTACATTTCTCTATGGTGTGTCTAGATCTGGATTTTTAAAAATTTATTTACTCAGCATCTAATAGGGCTTTTCATGTATTTCCTCATTTCTGGAAAATATTTAATCATTTTCTCTTTGACTATTTCTTCTCCACCATTCTCTCTGTACTCTCCTTCTGGAATGCATATTAGGTATATGCTAGCTTTTTCTCATTAGGTTCTTCATGTTTCTTAACTCCCCTTGTAAATTTATATTTTGTCATCTCTTTTCTATCTCAATCTATCACTAGTTTTTATCTGTTGCTGTTATTTCTCTCTTTAGCCATATCTAGTATGTTATTTAACAAAGTATTTCACAGTAGAGGCTGTAGCTTACAATCACCTGCAGATTAAAAAATATATCAATATATCAATGCCTGGCTCCACACCCAGAGTGTCTGGTTTAATTAATTTGGGTCAGGATATGGACATCAGTGACTATAATGTGTAACTAGGGTTAAAAAACATTAATTACAACATTGGGGGGGGGGAGTTTTTTTGCTCAGTGACTGTAGTTTTCATCTAGCATTTCTACTTTTTAAAAAATTCCATTGGATCTTATTTCATAAGCCCTGTTTATTTTTTATTGATGCTAGTCCTTCCTTAGAACATTTTAAACATTCATAATTTGAGTCTCTTTTAGATTGTTCTGTTATCTTTAACTCCTAAAATGTAAATTCCACTATTGGTTGAGTCTGCAGATTGTCTATCATGGTATTGAACTTCCTCACAAGCTCTGTAAATTTTGACTGTGAATTCATCTTGCATCTTGTGCCTTGGGTTAAGAGGACTTCCTAATGGGCTGTTTTCGTGCTTGCCTGTTTCTCATCCCGTGGATTTCACTGGATCTCAGTAATTTTTTATATCAGGGCATCTTCTCAGGGTTTATACGGTATATACAGCTCAAATTTTGAGTTTGTATCTAGTCACATATAGGCTTGGTGTTCTGAGCTCAAGCAAGTAACACATTTCAGTCATTATCTAGGACAAAAGGCTAATTTACAGTCTGGAAAATAAGGATATCTGGACTGTTGTTTGTGAACTTACAATATATTCCTAGGTGCTTGCTCATGTGGGGAGCCCACTTCTGGCTCCTTGGCTGGTATTCCTTATTGGGCATCTTTATGTCCAATTCCTGGCCCTCACACCCGCTTTGGCCACATGTCTTTAGCTCCTGTGCACTATTACAGATTTCCTCTCCATTTCTCTCACACAGAAATTTCCCTTTCTTGCTTTTAAGCTAGTATGTGCATTTTCTTAATAAGATTTTAACTAGTTTTAGATTTAAAGAAAAATTGCAAAGATACCTGAGAGTACTATATACCCTATACCCAGTTTCCCCTGTTGTAAACATCGTATATTGTTATAATACATTTGTTATAACTAATGAACCAATATTGATATATCATTATTAGCTTAAGTCCATATTTTATTCAGATTTCCTTAGTTTTTACCCATGCCTTTTTTTCTGTTCCAGGATACCATATTACATTTAATCATCATGTCTCCAGGGCTCCTCTTGACTGTGCCAAGTTCCTGGACTTTCCTTGTTTTTGATCAACTTAACAGTTTCAAGGAGTACAGGTCAGATATTTTTATAGGATATTTTCCCATTGGGAATTTGCCTGATATTTTCCTCATAATTAAATTGGGTTTTTGAAAGGAAGATCACAGAGATAGGGGTGGAATTCTCGTCACATTGTAGCAGGGGGATGTGAGAAGTGAGAACTCCCTTGGGACTTTTTTGGGATGAAAGTCACTATGTGTAGCCCACACTTAAGGAGTGAGGAATTGTACCTCCTTCCTTTGAGGGCAGAGTATCTGCTTAAATTATTTGGAATTCTTTTGCACAGAAAAGTTTGTCTCTTCTTCTCCATTTACTGATCTGTTTATCCGATCACTTATATCAGTATAGGCTCATGGGTATTTATTTTATACTTCAGGTTGTGAGCCAATACTCCAGTGCTTATTTTGTTGCTCACAGTGCTATAGCTTTGGCTACTGAGAACTTTTTCAATCAACTTCTGTGTCATTTTGATCTAACCCCATCATCGTGTGGGTTTATTCTTTTTTGTTTTGAACACTTACATTCTGTACCACAAAATGCTTCAGACTCATCTTGTATATTCCCTTAGTCCTGGAACCAACCATTTTCCCCAAAGATTCTTGACTCCTTTTACTAGAGCATAGTAATAGAAAGCAAGATCTAGGTGCTGGCTATGCATGTTCCTAATGTAGTTTGTTGCTCCTAGGCCCACTCAGCTTACAAGAAATATAGGTGTGTAAATGTGTATATACATATATCTATAAATATTTCCAAGTGCATCCATCTCTATCTATTTTAAGCTAAACGTGAGTTCACACTCAATGCCTCCCATTCTAATCCATTGCTTCATGGATCATTCTAGCATCCTCTTGCCTGTCTGTAACTCCTGAGTGGCTCCTATCATCCACCATTCATTTATTTAATTATATAGGATAAAGCTGAAAAGGGATTCATGGGCCATAGCCAATTTAACCTACAGTAAACCTTTTACATATGGAGAGCCACACTTAGGGGCCGAAGTTGCCATGTTATCGCCCACATTAGGGTTTTCACGTTGAGCAACAGATGGATATGCTGAGTAAGCAGTTTTGTAGACACACAAAGAGAAGCAAGACACAGAGAGGAAGGAGTAGAGAAGGCATCTCTGTTTCAGTTTCTGATTAACTTTCCAATTCCACTTTATTTTCCGTGGCACCCTGCTATACCTTCTGTTTTGACTCTATGAAATTCCTTTGCATTGGTTTAATAGCCTTCTTATTTTAGTTAGCCTTTGTAAACTTCTGTTCCTTGCAACCAAAGAAAACCCTAGAAAACTACACAACAAAAACCAAAGAAAAAAACCTGGAGAAGATTGTTTTTGATTAAGAAAAGAGACTATTGGAACCTGAAATCCCCAAATCCTTACCAGTGGCTACTGTGCTTATAACTTCCCCATCAGGTCCCTGATATAATCTCAAGAGATTTTTTTTAGGAATACTCTTAATAAAAATCAAAGCATTGCTCATGAATGCCTAAGTGGTATTCTCCACTTGTTGTTTAGGTTGGACTACTTTTGTATTTTGAGAAGCTGATTCATATACTTGCTTTAGGCCTCCGTCCTCCTGCCCCTAGATTAGTCTTGTTGGAACTTCTGAGAACAAGGAACTCTTTTCCCCATTGGCCCTGGTCCCTAAACACACAGCTACATAGGAGCTACAGGAGGGAGCTGCACAAGCCAATGAAAGGAACCAAAAGGAAGAAAAGATTTTTATTTTTTTTTGAGCTCCTATTGTAATCTCCAACCCCTGAACACATACTACTCTTTATTTTATTTTATGTTATTTCATTTTATGTTCTTTTCTTTCAGGAAAATATGAAAGCACAAATATTTTGGTTGCATTTTATATTTTTGCCTCTCCCTAGCAAGGGTTAGAGGTATGCCCTGCCCATCCACTCTGCTCACAACATCCCTCAGATGTGGGTCTACCCCCACTCCCAGCCCTGAATCCCTGGTGTATTTTATTTTCTATTATGGAACAACTTATATAAAAAGTGTAGTAATCTTAAGTGTACAGTTCTGTGAATTGTTATCTATGTACACACCTATGTAATCAGCACCCAGATCAAGATTTAGAAAGTTATTATCATGCCAAAAAAGTTCTGTAAACTTCATGTAAATGGAATTCTGTAGTATTCGATCTTTTGATATTTCATCCATGCTGTTGTATATATAAGTAGTTCATTTTAGTTTTGAGGGGCTATGGAATATTCTACTATATGAGATACTATAATTTATTCACCCATTCTTCTGTAATTGCACAGGTGGCTATTATGAATAAAGTGGCTCTGAGTACTCATGTACAAGTCAGTTTTTTGGGGGTGGAAAGGGTAGGGGAGGAACGTGGTGGAACTCAGCAGCCCAGTCCCTAACAGTTGGCTGCTGACCAGTAATGGTCAGCAGCCCGGGGTTTGGCAGCAGTATTAGAATCTTCTTGGATTAGTAGTGGCTTATTGAAGTGAGCACTGAAAAAAAGAGCAATGATTAATTAATGATGTCTTTCATCAGCTCAAAAGGAATAACACTGGGTGCATGCAAGGTGTTTATCTTCTTGAATTTGAAGTGTGCCACTACCAAATTTTGAGGAGCCATGATATGATCTGTTTTTTTCACCCCTGATATGTGAAAGCATATAATCACCTTTGAATCCAAGAGACCCTGTCGGATTAGTTAATGAACATCTCAGGGATCTATTCTACGTTGTAGGGACTGCACCAGTAATAAATGAGTGAAGAATGACTGCCTCCATTGTCAGGACACTTATTCTAGAGCATAATGTAAGGCTCACTCATTATCCTTGATGCTGCAGATTAATTCTATTCTATGAGAACACAGTTTCTCCATTGAATGCAATATTTATGACACTCCTAGTCTGAAGTTAGATCATTGTACTCAAAGACAGTGGAATGTAATCAAATAAAACTAATAAACTTAATGCAGTTTTAATGATTAAGCTTTTAAAAATATATATTAAATAATCATGGCTTTTCCCTTGAATTCTGGTTGGTATTAATTAACAGTTTTAGGTGTAACATTATACATAAATGAGGTAATATTGTGCAGGCCTTCAATATTCCTGAGGGATAGAACTCAACACCTTTCACAAATGTAGAAATTTGTCATTTGGCAATATATTTATAAAATTCTTTGGGTTTGTTGTTATATGTAAAAATCTTTGAGTTTGTTTCCAAATTAGACCTCTTGAGGCTTTTTGCTGATATTTCACAGTGTGGATAAGCCACATTTTAACTTTGGTAATGAAATTTGGGGGGGAAGGGCACAAATTTTTACATCATGGCACAAAATTAGTATTATTCCACAAAATTGTAAGTGATAAAAAGCAGACAAAGTCAGATTCTGGATGGTTAATACTCACTCTATATACCCACCAAAAATATTCAAATGCATACCTCAGGAAAATTTAAATTATAATTATGCATTCCTAGAAATATTATTGAATGAAATAATGAAAGGTATCCTTAATGACTTCTGCCAGCCCAGACACAAAGTCCCTGAGATAACCAGGTGACCTTAGCCTGACATCTCCCTTCCTTGTAGCTGATTCACATCTTCACAGACATACCACTGTTTTTCTGTTGATCACAGAACCCATCCCCATAATGTACTGCTACATTAATCACATAGCAAAATTCCCACTGTATGGGGTTTGGTGCATTTTTCAGTGTTGTTGTGAACTGAAATAATAACCCCTTCAAAGACTGAAGCAGTTCCTTATATCACCTACATCTTTATTATGAATATGTTATGTTATAGCATCTCCACAATTTCTTGGTATAATAAAAACACAGATTCCCATTTTCCTTCATAGACCCATATGACCGGGCTGTCATAAGAGGGAAGCTGGGCATCTGTGGTTATCACAAACATTCTAGATAACGGTTATGGTGTGCTGAAGAATTAGTAGAAGGACTGTGATTTTTCCACAGGTGTTATACACAGTACATTCGAATCATGACTCCACCACGTTTTATTTATTTATTTATTTTTATAAGTTCTTCATCGTACTTCATCTATCGTGTTTTAAAACATTTCTCTACCTATCATGTTTCTGTTTATTCCTTCATTTACCAGTACAACCATCCATTCACTTCCCCATTCATGCATTGTTTGTTTATATAGTGTTTTAATCATTTAGCCATTATTTTACTGAGCAGCTAAATTAGCCTTGACAATGGATTTGGGTGACTTTGGGTAAGTTAGCCTCTTCAGCCTCAGTTTCCTCATTTGTAAAATGATTATAATGAGAATATTTGCCTTCTGGGTTTGTTATGATGGTGAAATATGAAAGCCTTGGTAAATGCTCAGTACAGTGTCTTGGTAAATATTAGATACACAATTTGAAAGAATGGATATTCTGTTGTTGGGTGAAGTGTTCTATAAACATCAAATAAATCCAGTTGGTTGGTGATGTTTTTCTTATCTTCCATATCCTTGTTGATTTTCTGCCTACCAGTTCCATCAATTACTGAAAGAGTTGAAGTCTCCAACAGTAATTGTGAGTTTTTCTATTTATCCTTTCAGTTCTTCTAGATTTTGTTTCATTTTTAAAAAGCTCTCTTGTTAGGTACATACATGTTTAGGATTTTGATGTCTTCTTGGTAAATTGATCCCCCTCCTTTTTTGAGAAAAGAGCAAATGCAGTCCCCCACTACCACAAATTACGCAGTTGAGTTTCCCACATTTGGGGAAATCACAGGGGTTAGCACATCAGAAGTGCAATGGATAAGCCTTACCCTGGAAAAAAGACCTTCGTGATCATGGCATCTCCCCTGCCAGATAAGGAGGGTAAATTGACCCTTTTATAAATATGTAATGTCCCTCTTTATTCCTGGTAATTTTCTTTGTTCTGAAGTTTAATTTATCTGATATTAATATAGTTACTCCCATGTTTTTTTGTTGGTGTTTGCATGGTATACCTTTCTCCAGAATTTAACTTTTAACCTATCTGTATCACCATAGTTCAAGTGAGTTTCTTGTAGAAAGTGTATAGTCATTATGATAATGTATCTTTTAAATGATGTGTTTTAACCATTTATATTTAATATAATTATGTTTGGATTTATGTCTACTATTTTAATATTTATTTTCTGTTTGTTCCTTTTCTTTTTCTTTGCTTACTTCCCTTTTCCTGCCTTGTTTTGGATTATTTTTTAACATTTTTAGTACTCCATTTTAAAATGTATTTATATTTTTAATTTATTTCTTTGCATAAATTTAATGGTTACTATAGGAATTACAATGTATGTATCTAACTTTGAAGGGTCTGCTTAGAAGAAATTTTCATTGCTTTGAGAGGAATGTAGAAATTTTGACAACCATACAGGTCCCTGTATCCTTCCCATATTATGTTTTAGTTATCTTATATATTATTTAATATATTTACATACATTGAAAATTTTGTCAGATAATGTAATAATTTTTGCTCTTATAATTAAAATGTATTTTAAAGACTCTTAGAAGAAAAGTATAGTCAGTCATATTTACCTAAATATTTACTATTTCTGTTCCTCTTCTTTCATTACTGACATTCTGCTATAACTTCTTTTCTGTTTGAAGGAGTTCCTTTAGTAATTTTTTATAACAAATTTGCTGGCAATGAATTTTTGTAGTTTTTCTTATCTGAGGATATCTTTATTTTACTTCATTTCTGAAAGATATTTTTTTCTGAATGTAGAAATTTGGGTTGATAGTTCTGTTCTTTAAACAGTTTAAAAATGTTATCTTAATTCCTTTTGGAATAAATGGTTTATTATAAAAAATCAGTTTTTCAAAATTTATCCTATCAGTAGCATATCATTTTGGAGCTATGTTCAAGATATTTTCTTTGTTTTCCTTGATTTAATTATGTTATCTCTGGGAATGATTTGTGTGTGTGTTGTTTATCCTATTTGGAGTTCATTCAACTTCTTTAATCTCTGCATTTATATCTTTTGACAAATTTGGGAAGTTTTAAGTCATTGTTTCTTTAAATATATATATATATATATATATTGCACTGTGCTTTTTCTCTTCTCCTGAAACTCCTTTGTCACAAAGGTAGACTTTTTGGTATTTTCCTGCAGCTTTCTGGGACTCTGTTCATCTCCCTGCCTCCCCAATCTTTATTTTTTCCTCTGTAATATTTAGACTGGATAATTTCTATTGATCTAGCTTCAAATTCACTAATTTTTTATTCTGCCATCTCCATTCTGGTATTGGACTCATTCATTGAGTTTTTCGTTTTGATTATTATATTTTTCAGTTCTACTATTTTCTTTGGTTCTTCTTTATATCTTTTATTTCTTTGCTGAGACTTTTATCTTTCCATTCATTTCATTACTTCCTTGAGCATTTTTATAATAGCTATTTGAAATCTTTGTCAGATAATACCAACATCTGTGTTCTTTCTGTATCAGAGTCTGTTGATTGTCCTTTACCACATGAGTAAGATTTCTCTGATAGCTTTTATGATGAGTAAGTTTGAATTGTGTACTGTAAATTTTGAATATTACATTTTGATACTCTGGGCTTTATTTAAATCCTATAGAGAATGTTATTTTTTGTTTTTGCCAGAAAACAACCTTATTTGGTTTAGGCTGCAAGCTATTACTAGCCTTCTGTGGATTGCAGTTTTAATGTCTACTCTGCTTTTAAAGACAAAATCAAGTTTTTTCCATGTGCACCACTCACTGGCTAATCTGAGACCTGTGTGCTGGCATATTCCTTAGTGCAGTTCTCAAAGTATTTGGTAAACAGTTTCACATTAGATCCACACACATACAACTCCAGGGTGAGCCCAGAAGTTCATCAGCAACTTCATGAGGCCATGTTTCTGAGGTCCTCCATCTCCATTTTATACCTGGTACTTTCTGCTTCCCTGAAGCTCCCTTTTTTAGTCTTCCTGCCCCAAGTCCAGAACTTTAGTTTCATCATTTTGATACACATTTCCTATGATTGTAGCTATGTGCAGAGCTAAACAGCAGGAGGACAGAAAGAGAGAAATAGCAATGAATTTGCTTGACTCTCTTGGAACCACAATTCTCCTGATCACAGAGGAAGGTTCCTCTCCTTTAGAAACATAGGGTCTGTTGGCCTCCACTGCCTCTGCTGTTGCTATAGCCAGTGCCATAAAAGAAAACTTAATAGAAAAATATGGTTTCTTCCTCCTAGAAGTTCTTTTTCCACTCCTCAGAGCACAACAAGAGGGATTCTCCAGGTGTCCTCTTTGTACTCTAGTACTCCCTTTCAAGTTTTGAATTGTGTTGAGATCAGATTGTGAAATGCTGGATGGAAAAGAAAAAGTTAAACTCACTGCTGGTCCAGCTTTTATAGCTTCATTCATTGTGAGAGACAAGATACAGTGCACCTATTCTTCCTTAGCCTGAAGAAATGCCAGTTTTATTTGTGTCACCTCTTCTTTCTTCCTCCTGGCATTGTTTTTCCCAGTGTATGTTTTTGTCTGCTTTGTCAAAGATTAGATGGCTATATGAGTATGGTTTTATATCTGGATTCTCTTGGTCTATGTCTCTGTTCTTGTGCCAGTATTATGCTGTTTTAGTTGCTATAGCCTAGTATATAGCTTGAAGTCTGCTAAACTGATGCCTCTCAGTTTGTTCTTTTTCCTTAAGATTGCCTTTGCTATACAGGGTCTTCTCTGGTTCCATAAGAAGCATAGAATTACTTTTTATATGCCTGTGAAAAATGATGTTGGTATTTTAATAGGAATTGCATTGAATCTGTAGATCAGTTTGGGTAGTATAGACAGTTTAACAATGTTGATTCTACCGACCCATGAGTATCGTATGGTTTTCCACCTATTTACATCCTCTGCTATTTCCTTCCTCAGTGTTTCATATTTCTCACTGTAGAGGTCTTTCACCTCCTTAGTTAAATATATCCCTAGGTATTTTATTTTCTTTGTTGCTATTGTGAAGGGTATTGAGTCTTTGATTTGGCTCTCAGTTTGACTGTTATTGGCATATAGGAATGCTACTGATTTCTGTACACTGATTTTGTAACCTGAGACTTTGCTTACTTTGTTTATCAATTCCAGTAATCTCATGGCAGAATCTTTGGTGTTTTCTAGCTATAAGATCATATTATCAGAAAAGAGAGATAGTTTGACCTCTTCTGTCCCCATTTGGATGCCCTTTATTTGCTTCTCTTGTCTGATTGGACTGGCTACGACTTCCAGCACTATATTGAATAGAAGCCATGATAGAGGGCAACCTTGTCTGGTTTCAGTTCTAAGTGGAAATGCTTTCAAGTTTCCCCATTCAGTATGATGTTGGCTGTGGGTTTTTCATATATGGCTTTTATAACTTTGACATGTGTTCCATCTATGGCTAGTTTGTTGAGGGTTTTATCATGAGAGTATGCTGTAGTTTGTTGAATGCTTTCTTTTGCATCTATTGAGATGTTCATATGCTCTTTATATGACACATCTCAAGGAAATGGAAGAGTAACCCAAACGCAAAACCAAAAGTAGAAAAGTAATAACTAAAGTTAAAGCAGAACTAAATGAAATGGGGAAAAATACAATGGATAAACCAAACAAAAAGTTGGTTCTTTGAAAAGATACACAAAATTGGTAGACCTCTTGTTAGATTAACCAGGAATAGAATAGAAAGGACCCAAATAGGATCAATCAGAAATGATAAAGGAGACATTGCAAGTGATACCCAGATATATAAAATATCATTCATGAATACTACGAAAATCTCTATGCACATAAATTAGAAAACATTGAGGAAATGGACAAATTCCTGGGAACACACAACATACCAAGACTCAAGCAGGAAGAAATAGAACTCCTGAACAGATCAATAATAAGCAATGAGATTGAAACAGTAATAAAAATTCTTCCCACCAAAGAAAGCCCCAGACCAGAAGGATTCACAACCAAATTCACAGACCTACAAAGAAGAGCTGGTACTCCTAGTGCAGAAATTTTTCCATAACATTTGAAAGGAGGGAATCCTCCCCAACTCATTCCATGAAGCCAGTATTACCTTGATACCAAAGCCAGGAAAGCACGCAACAACACAAAAAGAAAACTATAGATCAAATATCCCTTGTGAATATAGATGCAGAAATCCTCGGTAAAATACTAGCAAACAAAATTTGACAGTGCATCAAAAAAATAATCCACCATGACTAAGTGGTCTTCATCCTAGGTATGAAAGTATGGTTCAACATACATAAATCGTTAAATGTGATTTCTCTCCTCCATCTTAGAAGGAAACAGGAAATTTCTCCTCTCTGTGATGTGTGCAGCAGTTCTATCCACACCAGGATCCTTGGAATATCACCTTTATCAAGTGTGTGTGTACATGTGTATGTGTTTTATAAAAGTAGTTTTTCTTCCTCAGAGAAATATAGCACCTCTTAATTTAATAGTATTTCTGAGCAAGTGACATTCATCTACTTATTTTCTGCAATATCTTTATTCCCATGCATCCTACAGTCTTTCTTTTGGAAAGCCATCGTGCTGAGTGCCTGAGATGCCCAGTCCCTACTGACCCAGCAGCAACTACAAACAGTGATAGCAAGGCTGTAACCCTGCTGCCCTGGCTGGCCCCCACAGAATGGGCAGGATTAGTTGCTGATAGTGCTAAACTTTCCCATTGGGTGTTAAGATCTGCATTTTGGAAAGTTTGAACAGTATACTCTAGAAGGGAACAGCAAGTGATAAACAGAAGAGAATGTGGAAGCCACAAGAAGCAGAAGCTACAAGGTCAGTAGAAATCAGCTCATGTGTACTGACCAGCAAGTGGGTGAGTGCTGGAAAGGAAGGGCATGGAGCAGCAGTGATTGACAACTGCTAAATAGATCACTGGACCTCCAGGTTGCTGTGACTGGGTGGATTTTTAATGATGCTCTACTTTTCTAGAAGGCTTGGTTTCTAGTTGTAAGTGCATCTATTTCTCTGTGAGACTCAGCACTAAATCTGTTGCCTTTATTTATCTTACCCTATATCCTCCCAATGAAAGTGTGATAGGAGTCTCTCTTTGTCCTTTGCAACAAGAAAAGACCTAACTGAAGCAAGAATAGAAAAGCTACTGAGATTCAAGAATTCAAAAAGGTCTGTCCTAGCAATTCAGGTTTAGCCAAATGAAGGATCTACCCTCTCCCTTATAAGCAGTCTCTTTCCCCTTAGTTTCTTGGACATTTCCTCTGTGGCCAGACATCAGAGCAGACAAATCCCCTTATTGCTGAGCAAAATCTCTTCCATCATTTGCTGAGTATTTTATTCCACAGTAGTTCAGGCTCAGGATGGCGAGGAAGTGAGCATGCACTCTGACAAAGCAGAGACAACATTCTTCCCTTGGTGACTTTCTCAGAGCTTGATGCACAGGCTCATGCTTCTGCTTTAGGATGGGGCCTCATCCTTCTCGGTGTCTCTGTTGAAATGAGAGGGGGGATAAATGTTCTGCACACTCCCTCTACCCCCAGACACGCAATGTGCACTCAGGCACACACATGCGGGTTTGGGGCCCCCTCACTGCAGACAAATGCAGTTCTCTTCCACTTCTCTTCAGTGCTGATGCCCTCATGGGTCCTTGCTGTTGCGTCTTCTGAAGCTACTGTAGTTCTGCTTAGCACCACTCAGACATGCTCCTCATTGCCTCTGGCCCTGCTGCTATTCTGTGACATCCAGGATTGTTTTCCTGGGACTTTCTTCTGACTTACTATCTCTAACTTTGCTGGTGCCTTTCATTGCTCCTGTGCCCACCCATACAGGGCAGTCCTGCCCAGTGGTGACTGGACTTCACTGGGGAATAGTGACTTTCTCAGACCCAATTCACTTAAGGCCATTACTTTTATGTGGTTACTCAACTTGATGCAATGTTCCATGTCACTGGATTTCCAAGGAGCATTCACCCATATTCACTTTGAACTCTCCAAGTGAGAACTGAGACTAAGCCCCCCGTGGCAGTAGTCTCTGGGAAATGTCATCCCCCTGTGTGTGTACAGTGAGGTGCAGGCTTCTTATTCAGATATGTTTGCCAAGTAGCTGACATCCTTGGGACTATTTTTCTAAAGCATTTGCTATAGCTTTTCCTGAGGCTGGGGTCCCATATTTAAACAAGCCTCAGTTATCTGATTATGACCTTTCTCTGCCCTTGTCTCTGAATGGCTGGTATATTTAGTTCTGTCGGGACTGTTTATTAATGATCTTGTCCCAAGATTCCACATGTATATGGATTTCACATAAATCTCTAGTACAACTCTAGTTTGCAGAGCATATAAATTCTGTGCGTTTTCTCATAACATTTTTTTCATAGAACCAGAAAAAAATAGAAGACCTGTAAAGGAAAAAAAAAATCAAGATTAAAATTGGTCAAATGGGGCTAGAAAAGTTTCTGTAATGCCACAGGATAATCACTGCCCTGTCCCCTCCCACTCTAATTATTACCTTCCATTTTACTACAGAAGCTAAATTGTTGTTGTCACACCACAAGACGTTGAATTATCTTTGGAAGCTAGCCAGCTAGGCAGAAGTTGTAGTCTGGTTGAAACGCCAAGTGAGTTAGGATTCTAAGCTTCAGGCAAAGCAAAGACAAACGTGCAGTGAAGTGAACTTGAGTTCAGTCATGTTTATTTTCACTGATGGTTTGTACAGGATGGAGAGAGATCCATATATGGGTCCTTCTCACTGTCTGAGCACTGCCGGCCAAAAGGCAGACCATGCTGACTGGGCAGACCACAGACCATCTTTAGGAGGGTGTGGGTAGGGAGTGCTTTAGGAATTCCTTATGGCATTCACTCCTTCACCACGAAGCTATGACAGCAGGCTTTCAGATCTGCTCCCAGATCCAGACCTCACAGGACTCTTCCTACCAACTAGAACATCAGTTACTTAGCTGATTCCTACTCATTTTTCAGGTTCCCACTCATTTTTCAGGTTCCCATTGAGATGGTCCTTCCACCAGGAAGTCTTCCTTGACAACTCCAGCCTGAGTGAGGGCCCCTTTCTATTTGCTGTCTTAGCCTCATGTATTTTTCTCTTTGTATGAGGTATCATAGACTTATTAAAATTATAATTGCAAGTCATTTAAGGTTAGACACCATGTCTGCTATATTCATTGCTACATCTCCGATGCTTAGGCCAGGTCTTGGCACATGGTAGGCATATTATATTCAATTCTATTAAAAAGGAGTTGAATATAATGATATATCAGTTGTGAATATCGATTTATCATCAGGATCAGAGCACACAAAGCTTGGAGGGAACATTGGAGGGGAAGGAGGAGTGGGTATGATGGAGAAGAGAAGGACTTTTCTAGAATACTTCTCTGTGCCAGGGAGCTTGTAAGATTCTTTATACATGTTGTCTGTTTATTCTTTATGGCAACCTTTAGAGGTCATCTCATCCAACTCTTCACAAATGAGAGATTGGAGAGAAAAATTCCAGGCAGTGACATGAAGTGTCCTATTCATGCATGTGTGTATATCTTCATGCCCTGTTGCATCACACACAGAGCTTTTGTAGCTTTCTTATCCAGTGTGCCCTTCACATACCAGTCGCCTCACAGAGTTCTGCTTTATCCCTAAAAATCCAGTCCAAGCACTTCCTCCACTTTAAATCTTTCCATGAGAGGCCTTTCCCTAGAACCACCAATCTTTTCCATCAGAATTAAGGATTGCTTCCTTTGGACCTCTTTGAACCCGTCTTTCTATTAGATACACAAGAAGAGTTATTCAATACAGGGACTTGGCATTCAAACTCTGAGTTTAAATTGTTCTCCACCATGTATTAGCCCTATCACCTTGGACAAGTTACTCAGCTTCCTTGGCTTTGTTCACTCACCTACTTCTTAAGTCAAGGTTCAACCAGAGAAGCAGAGTCAGTAGGAGATACATATTAAAAGATTTATTGAAAGGAATTGGCTTCTGTGATTGTGAGTGTTGACTACCCACGTTTGAAATCCATGGGACAGGCTGCCAGGAAAGTCAGGCTGGAACTCTGGGGCATGGGGATAAACTGTTGTTCAAAGTTAGAATTTCTTCTTTTGCAAGGAAGCCTTAGTTCTGCTCTTGAGGCCTTTCAACTGATTGAACCAGGCCCACCCAGATCATTTAGGATAATCCCTCTTACTTAAAGTCAACTGATTATGGACTTCAATCACATTTCCAAAATACTACCATGGCAACATTCAGATTAATGTTTACATAACTGGAGACTGTAGTCTGGAAAAGTTGACACATCAAAAGTTCATCACACTTAATATGAAAGGGATGGGTAATAATAGAACCTACCTCACAGAGCCATTATAGAGATTAAACGGGTTTACCCATCTCATATATTTAGAATGGTGTTTGCTAGGTGACAAGGCCCCAGTTAGCATTGACTCTTAATATAGTATTTATCACACTCTGCCAAAATTATTTTTACATGTCTGCTTTCTCTACTAGATTTTGAATTCTATTATTCAGGTATGTACCCATAGCTCTGTATAAAGCCTGACCTACAGTATGGATTAGTTAAAGTCTTTTTTTTTTTTGAGACAGAGTCTCACTTTATTTCCCAGGCTAGACTGAGTGCCATGGCGTCAGCCTAGCTCACAGCAACCTCAAACTCCTGGGCTCAAGCAATCCTGCTGCCTCAGCCTCCCAAGTAGCTGGGACTACAGGCCCATGCCCGGCTAATTTTTTCTATACATATTAGTTGGCCAATTAATTTCTTTCTATTTTTTATAGTAGAGATGGGGTCTCGCTCTTGCTCAGGCTGGTCTCAAACTCCTGAGCTCAAACGATCCGCCCACCTCGGCCTCCTAGAGAGCTAGGATTACAGGCTTGAGCCACCACGCCCGGCCAAGTTAAAGTCTTTGAATGAATAATTTTCTTTCATTTTTGAAATAGCTCACAAGCAACCTAGAATAATATAATATGAGTGATCCATTAATGAAAACTACCCCTCTTTGTGAAAATTTTTCCTTGCCCTGCAAGATTATGGAGATATAACATTTTGGGCCATTTTCCAATGAAGGAAAAGACATGATGGTATCTGCCAACTGAGTTCCACAGCTTCCTTTTTAATATTAGTTTTTCATGGTGTCACAGAGATGCTATAGTTTGACAGGTATCAGAAGGTGTACCGAATGACCTACAGATTTGAAAATATGTTAAGCCTAAGGTAGTAAGTCATTTGATTTTCAAAAGAATTACCATCTAAGGTTCATGAAAGGATATCAGCAAAGAGTGGTTTACTTTCTTTTATGGTATTGGAAGAAGTTCATTTTACCTGTATGTTACATCATGGTGAAGGAATTTTCATTTCACAGATTCAAATAATGACTTAGGTCTAAGTTCACATATAGTCAAGATGAGAAGATGAGGAAGTTACATTTAATCCATAGTGGTGCCTAAACTTTATGAAATATCATTTCCCATACCCCTCTGTCCACGTCCTGGGGGTAGATTTGTTTTACATAGTGTAACTCAATGCAGTGGGAAGCTGACACTCACCAGTAATCTCTTCCTTTGTGTGGTGAGGATATTGCAGTATCTGAGATCCAAAAAGGTATGGATGTAGTGCTGTAGTATTGTGTGCAAATAGCACCCTTAAGCACAGTTGCAAAGAAAGCTCACTCGGGTGGCTTTAGAATGATCCCGTTTGGAAAGCTAAGTGTAAGCAGTGTTGAACATTTAAGAAATGAGGATCAAATGCAGGTGCTGGAAAGCAGTGTGTGTGCTTTACTGAAGCTAAAACATCAGATAAAAGTCTATTGTTAACTTTTCTGTTTTATTTTCCAACGCTTTGTATTCAGTTCAGATTGCATGCATGTGTTCTATACCAATTACAAATAAATTGTCACTAAAGGTTTGAAAGTAAGCATCAATTGCATTTATCCAATTTCATGAGTAAACTCCATTCTTCATGAAATCTTTGCATGTTATGTATCTGTAAATAACCAAATACATAAAGTAAGTGTGGTATAATTCCTAATTTCCTTTGTCTTAAATTACATTGCTTTTAATCAGAACATTTTCAAGGTGGCCAGGTTTTTATTAAAATTTGTTTGAGAAAGAACATTCAAGAACACCTAAATTTGTTACTAACTGGATGAACTAGAATGAAACATTCATTTACTAATTTGTTTTGAGTGCCTGCACTGTGCAACGACTATGATAGGCATGGATAATACAAAGATAAAATAAGATTCCAGTCCAGTAGGCGAGTTAACCTGGCCTGTTGTGTAACCTTCCATGTTGGGGAGGGATGGGGTGCCATGGGAGAGCTGGGGAGGGGGTCCCAGTCTTATAGAAAGCTTCCTTGAGTAAAGGACACCCACACTGAGACCAGAATGAGTTCATCAGATAAAGCGTATGCCCGTGTGTGTATGTGCGTGTGTGTGTGAGTGTGCACACGTGTGCAGGCAAGTTCAACTGTTGTAGACAGAGAGCGGACTAGGGGAAGGTTCTGTGGCTGGTAGAAGCACAGCACATGCCCAATCTTCTGCAGTCAGTACAACTAAAGTATAGACTGTTTCCAGCATGTTTGTTACAACAGCAGTGGGTATGAGTGGCAAGAAGACTGAATAAGTAAGTAGAGGCCTGACAGAGGAGAGTGGCAGATGGATTCAAGAGATATTCAAGAGATAAATTGTCAGAATGTTATTAAAGATAGTATTTCAATGGTGAGGGAAAGAATGATGCAAGGATGGCACTCAGAGTTCTGACGAGAGTAGGAGGCAGATGATGGTGTCCTTTACTTTGAAAATGAACACGGGAGGGGGCAAGGTTTTCAGGGGATGATGACAGCATTTGAGTTTGAAATACCTGTGGACTGTCAAATGGAAATGGCCAGCAAGCAGTTAGATATGTGGCCCTGACTCCCAGGAGGCCCCACTAGAGAAACAAATTTGGGATTCATCATCATATAGATGAGAGTTTCTCAACCTTGACACTGTTGGGATTTGGGGAGTCTTTGCTGCGAGGGATGTCCAGACCACTGCAGGTGTTCAGTAGCATCCCTGGCCTCTGCTCCCTACAGTCCAGTCACCTGTCCCCCAAGTCATGACAATGAGCACTGTCTACAGACATTGCCACATGTCCCCTGGGGGACAGAATAGTCCCTGGTTGAGAACCACTAATGTGTACCTAATGAATGAGTGTGGGTGAGTGTAGAAACGAGAGGAGAGGAGGTCTAAGAATAAAACACTGCAGCTCACCATTTAGAGACCAAGATGAGAGAGAAACCCCGTAACAGGGACTGAGAAGTGGTCAGAGATGGAGGGAAAGACACAGAAGCCAAGGGAAGAGCTGTTTCAGTGAGAAAGATGTGATCACTGAAGGCAAATGTGGCTAAGATTCAAACACAACCTAAAAAGTAGTCTTCTCTGTAGCAGCAAGAATGTCTTTGATGACCTTAGTGAAAATAATTTTCATGGAGTGGCCGGGCGGGGGCCTGAGGGCAGTGAGGTGAGGAGTAAGTGAATCCACATTGCACCGCCACATTGTTTGCTCCTGCCAGACAGGACAGCACAGCTAGAAGAACGGGGACTGTTAAAATGATCTTGGGTGGTGGTTTGGAAAGAGAGTTCAAGAAACCATCCAGCCATAAATAGAAGCTGAGGATACTGGCAAGAGAGTAATTGAAGAGCAGGTCAAGAAATGTAAGTTGGACAGTGAAAGAAATGAATGCGAGAGAGAATTGATGGGTATAGAGAAAGCGAAGAGCTAAGAGTCAAGGTCTCTACCAGTATGAGGAGGAGGTGAAGTGAGAATTACTAGGGAGGAAACTGGAAGTGCATCAGAATAGTCACTCATCCAAATTGGGCCTTGATTTCTTTATTTGTAAGTTCAGAGGGTTAACCTAGATGTGCCTATATCCTTTTAGACTTGATTGTTTTAGGTCACAAGGTATAATAACATCTTTCTCATTCTTATTGCTAGAAATATATAAGAAATGGCAGACATATGTATACGTGAGTTTGTGTTGATGAAAGCTTATTAATGCCAAAATTTCCTGTGATAGTCTTCTCTTTGATTGGGGGCCATCCTGATTTTGACACTGTGAGTTCACTTTAAGGTATTTTATTCCCAGGAATCAGGTCTAATCACTTTTGATTGATTCTTTAATCAATCAAAGAGAGACTTTAATTCTCTTAAGAATTAAGAGAATTAAAGTCTTAAAAATTCTCTTAAGAATTAATTTGATTAATTCTTTAATCAATGAAAGAGAAAACTTTGGATATATGAGATAATTTTTGGTGGTTCAGTGGCTTTAGTTTGTACAGAAGCGTTAGTCCTTAAGAAAGACAAGATCAGGAAACCTTAGTTTTTGTGGCTCTTTCTTCCCTGTTAGCATTCTTTTCTTTTGCATGCTTTCCCTCTTTCCACTAAGATCCTTTCTGACAGAGTAGAAATAATAAATGCTTGAATGGTTGTGTCTTACAGGGAAATGAGATGGCTATAAAGCCAGGTCAGACAATATAGGGCCACAGTTCTGCTTTGCCTTCTGACATTTGGGGCAGGTACCACTAACTGACTCCAGCACTCTGTCCTCCAGAGTCCTGACGTGTGCTTAAGCCATGCTCCTTACCTCTGGCCGGGCCTCAGAGTCACTTGTGGAGGGAGTTAAACAAAATAAAGTTCCTCAGGCCTCATCCTAGACTTATTCAATCAGCATCTTCAGTGATTCTGATGTGTTCTGCCTAAGACTAATTTTCTATGCATGGCTCCAGGCAAACAGATTGGAGTTGGCACCGGAGATGAAAGATACATTATCTCAGCTAAAGCATAACTGTCAGCTCTCACCCTCCTCCCTATTTCCTGTGTTTCCATTTTCCAAAGTGGAGATGTATTTCACTGTCAAAAAGTTACCAATTCTAACTTAGAACAATACTTAATCAATAACAAAGCTAGACAGAAACTATGATCACACTAGCCAACACTTCCATCTGCTATAAATGTCTCCTTAAAGATAACAGCCCCAATGAGCTCATAGGAGGATTATTCAACTGAGAGTTGAACACTGATTCATTTATTCCAAAAACATTTATTAAGGATTGGCACATCCAACCATATCCAAAAGATGGCATATATTTCAACTCGTAAGCAGAATAGGTGATGAAACCATGTCTTGAAGCAGTTAATTAGCTCTTGTTTACATGTGCTTCCCCGACAAGACTGTGTCCAACAGAACTTTAACTCAAAATGCCAATCATCAGGGTTTCCCCAAAGGAGGGTTATATGAAAAACAAGGGCAGCAAGAGTAGTGAAGTTAGCCCATGGTAGGCCCAGTTCCAAGGAGACTTTACCAGTGACGTCATGCCCATGCTTCTAACAGAGAAGCCCTAGGAGAAGTCAGGATGACAGTGTTTCAGTCCTTCTGGCTCCTTAATTCTTCTTCCCCAGAATGGTGTCTTTTTGTTTGGGATATTAGAATTTCCAGTGCTTTGCTATGCAGAGAGGCCCGTGTCCATTTCTTGATCAGTTTTAAAGTTATACTGGGCCCTCTCCTGGACTATCCTCCAAATCTTTGACTACATTTTTGCTAAATTGACAAATCATAATAAATTCTTGTTCTCAGCAAATGTGTCCTCTGAGATAAGCGGTTATTTTGCTTTATTGTTTCAACTCTTTTCCGGAGAGAGAAAGATGCAGCAGATGTGACAAATGGTTGGCCAGCTATTCCACCTCGCTATGTGGGGCAGGGATGGTGTCAAAGCCTTGGATGGTAGGAGACAAGAGGAAGCAGAACAGGCTGTGACTCAGGGCTCCCTGCCTCCACTTCACCTGTGGAAGCTCTGGTTTGCATTTTATCTACTAACATTTCAAATGAAATGCGAATACTATTTGCTTTCCTTAAAACATTTGGAAAAGCAAAACAAAACAAAAATGCCGAAGTCTTGAAGCTCAACAGAGAATATCCTCAAACAAAAGTGATCAAACTTTAGCTGCATCAGAATCACCGGAAGGCTGGTTAAAACCCAGGTTTCTGGGCTCCCCTTCTAGATGTTGTAGGTCTGGGTGAGGCCTGAGGATTTGCATTTTAACTAGTTCCCAGGTGACGTCTCGCTGCTGCTGGTTCTGCAACTATGCTTTGAGAAGCACTGCCCTAGAAATATGCAAATGTGTGAACTGTGTCAATCTTGTGGTCCAATCTTGTGGTTTCAGCAAGAGATGTCTTTTAGTGCCATCTGAGATCTTATTAATAATACACCCAGACCTATTATAACTCTAGCCCTGCCAAACACGACTTGTTTATGTTTAAAAAATTAGATGCTGTTATGTTCCTACATTGGAAGAGTTCACATATAAATCTGGATTTCCAGCTTCTTTTGAAAAATCAAAATAACTGGCACCGCTGGGCCTGTTGTGCCACCTGGCAGCCTCTGGTGGAGCCATGGCAGCTGCCACCCCTTCAGACAGGCAGGTCCGCCCCTGCCTCTGTTTCTCTCGAAGGCTTCCTTCCTGCTCAAGAAATTGGACACACTCAAACTCTTCCTATTGGAAGAATTTTTGGAGTCATACACCTAATCATTTAAGATCAGTCCTCCCTTGCTGCCCTGGCTTGAGAGCCCGCTGCTGTAACACATAGAATGAAAACTACTTCCTATTAGTTTTGCTGACTTTATCTAATATGGCATATTACAGTGCTAAATATGGATATATTTGCAGGAAATTGAGCTTACTGTAAATTTACATGGAATACATTATTCTAGATGCAAACAATACTCCAAGACCCCCACCTTGGCTTAGAAGCCTTAACTGATACCTGATGGAATACTTCACTCAGGCCAAAAAGGAAATTTCACTGAATTTTACTTATCTGCCAATGCTGGCTACTTCCTGAGTTTACATAAAAATGAATCTGTAGCATGATGGCTGGAAAAACAAACACATTTAAAATTCTTAGACTCTTTGGACAGCCTATTGCTGCCTTTGACTCTGTGATATTTCTCTAAATTCTTTGGAACAAAGTCCCAGCCCTGTCTCTTTCAGAAAAGGGATTTGCACTAAAACCAATATTCCTAGTCCACGCTCATCGGGTCAGAGGCTGCCTTTCCCGCTAAGACCCCTCAATATTCACAATCATTTCACAACTTAATTGGGTCAGTTTCCCTAAATTCAAAGGCAGAAAGTCCCATAGAACTTGCTTTGTTTAACAAAGAAGGCTTTCTTTCCCAAACCCCTCTGGCTTTGGTGACTTGGAAAATCTTATTAGCCAGATGAAAAAAAGAAAAAAGAAAAAAAAAAAAAAAACCTCCACCACCAACTCTGGGACTCGAATAGCTATTTGGAGGCTTGTGAGGAGCAAGAACCCAATTAAGCAGCTCAGCTGCACAGGCCTGAGCAGAGCGCGGGGGACCCGGGCTGCCCTGCACACTCCCTCCAACTCTGCTTGGCTGAGCTGCCTTTAAGCTTTGCTGTCAAAATGGCCTGAGTCTGAGCGGTTCATTTCCCAACCACAAGACACTAGCAGAGGGTAAAGCTAATGCAGGCTGGGAGTAGCTGGATCAGGGAGATAGGAGTCTGATACCTAAACAGGGATTTGGATGGAGCAGAGGCAGGCTTAAAACTACTGTCTCATAACAAAATAGAATGGCTAAATGGAGCTGCAAAAGCATTTTCTCTGACCCTTTTGTCCTTAGTTTCAAAAGGAGCAAATATGTTCTACTTTTTTTCGCTTGACCTCTTATCTAAGAAAGAGTCACCCTTAACCCCCAGGAACGGTGCCGACAAATCTGTTATAGGTCTGGTGGCGTGTTTGAAAGGAGTGAAGCCCAGGTAGGGGTTGAATCCTCACAGGGATCTGTGGAATTTTAGGATGCCCCTGCATGGAGAACCCACAAGAGGCCAGGAGATTTTTCCTAGTTAGAGTCCTACAGCCACATGGGGGGACCCAGAGTGTTGAACCCCAAGGTCCAACAGACTGAGGACACAGGCTAGCCAATTAAAACGATAGGTTTTCAAGTGATCCCTATACGATAGTGTTATCTTAAAGAAAAAATCATTTTATAAGCTATTTTAGAAGCAGGACCACACAACAGTTTATTAAAACTGAAGTTGTGGGAAAGTAAGAGTTTCAACAACTTAATTGAAATCAAAGTTCATTTCTCACCCAAACTGAGCTTCTCAGCCAAATCAAACACGAGTAATGTAAATACTAGTTATTTTATAACTTGTAGGTTTGGAGAGATCCCAACTTTTATGATTTTTGAGTCTAATTATCCATTTTATTTCCATTTGTTATGTGCTTTTCTCAGTTCCATTTTGTATGGATTCATCAAATAATTTCCATACCTGTATTCTCTTGTGACCTGACGTTTTAGCACCTAGTGTGCGTCAAATAATTTAGTAGGTGCTCTGCGGCAAACAAAACCAGGTTTTTTCGTGAGTTGTTTTGTTTTGTTTTTCCCTCAAATGGATTGTAAGTTATTTAAGGAAATAAGTCCAAACATGGAACTATTAAGAAAATGCACAGGCTAGAAAGAATTTCCTCTTACATTTCAGTGCAATTCAAAATTCTGTCCTTGGTCTCTTTGTTCACTCCTATACTTGATCTCTTTGGAGGATCTTAAATGTACCCATAATGTCTCCTATTTCTCTATCACCACCTCTAAATTTCCTCCTGACATAAAAACATTTATTTTGAACTCCCTCCTGGAAATTGCCCCTAGGTTTCCCACAAATAGTTCAAACTCAACATTTTCAGAAACTTTCTGGTCATCTTCTCCTGAAGCTTGTTCCTACTCAGGTACCTTATCCTCATAGTGGCATTGCTATGCACCCAGCTGGCCGAGCAGATACTTGAGAATTATTCCAGGCTCCTGCCTCTGCCCCCTTTCTAGATAATCATGAAGGGTAGTCCATTAAATGACTAACTATATCAATTTCCTCTCTATTCCTGCCATGCTTATTTCAGTTCTTTAGTACCTCCGACTGCATCCACATCAATGGGTTAAATCACCATCTAAATGCTGAGATTTATCAGATCTTCATTTGCAGCCCAGATCTCATTCCTGAGCTCTGCTTATGTGTTCAAATATTGGTCTCCTATTTAGAGAGTCTTTACAGGCAATTTCTGGCAGAGGCTGCTAATTGTCTGCCCAATATTCTTAACTAAATAAGACCAGTTTTGTTCAGGGTGGCAATATTTTCAAAATGCTCATTTTTTCAGATTCCTTTGCAGGTAACGGGGATGATAAGAACTGGTTCTGGTCAATGAATCGTAAGTGAAATTCACTGGGTGCGGCTTCTTTGAAAAGAATTATGAAGGACAAACTGAGTTGGTTACATCTCAGTCCTTGGCCCTGTGTACTCTTTACTCCTCCCTCTTCTTTCTGTCTGTAACCAATTGGTGGAATGTGCATAATTTGTGACATAATCAAAGTAAAATGATTTTTTAAAATACAGGGCTCTGTCACCCTGGCTAGAGTGCAGTGGTGTCATTATAGCTCACTGCAACCTTGAACTCCTGGGCTTACTCGATCCTCCTGCCTCAGCCTCCCAAGTGCTTGAGACTACAGGTGCAGGCCACCATACCTGGCTAATTTTTCTATGTTTTTGTAGTGACAGGTGTTGCTGTTGCTTAGGCTGGTCTAAAACTCCTGATCTCAAGAAATCCTACCACCTTGGACCCCCAAAGTGCTAGGATTACAAGGGTGAGCCACTTTGCCTGGCCTTAAAATGGATTTTTTTGTCCTTCATTGCCCCTATAAAATTTATTCAATGGGGTACACTTCTCCTGCATTTTATTGCTAACTGGATGGCCCCACAACTTACTCAAGTAGTCAGCACCTACAACCTATTCCCTCACCCTTTCACTTCTCCTTCTTTCCAACTGGAGTCGGTTTCCAAGTTCTGTTACTTCTACCTCCTGAACGTCTTCTGGATCATTCCACCTTTCCCTATTTCCACTGCCTTCTCCCCAGTGGTGCCATCATTCGTCTCTTACCTGGATGACGGTCACAACCTCCAAATTGCAATCTCTGCCTCCAGTTCTTCCCACTCCAACCTCATGGCCATTCTACAGCCAGAGGAATTTTTCCTAACTTATCATTTGGATAAAGTCACTCACCTGCTTGAAATCCTGCAATGACTTACTTCCTATGGCCTACAGGGTAGGTATGAAAATATGTAAAATTTTCCAAGATCCTTCATGATTTAAGACAACAGAGAAGAGAGAGAGAGTGGCTTAGAGTTTTTATGGTAGGTAGAATGTGGGGCCAGGGCAAGGGTTCCTGCGTGTGGGCAGGGGCTTTTATGGTTCAAACCTCCTGCCAGGCTCTCTCTTATCAGCTTGTTCAGATGTGGGGCAGAAGGGGAAGAGGGAGGGGTAAGATTTAAAATCCATCAGCAGATGAACATGAAATAATTGAATCAGACTATTTATTATGCAGAATAAATGACAAGCCCCAAACATAGGTCAAAGTAACTACTGACTTGGTGCTAGTATCTGCACTATTTCTACAAAATCATTTCCATGAGCTGCAAATATAATATTGAGTCTTTGGTGCTTTGGGAAAATAGGTTCAGGAAAAAAAGCCAAAAGTTTTACATACAAAGTGGTTAATAGGACAGGAGATGAGAGACAGAAAGAGAGAGGAGGGCATAGAAAGACAAGTTTCCATAAAGTTGAATCTGCAAACTAAAATTCCGAAGACAGGCAGCTGTGCTATATCTTTCCAGCACTCACAGTGATGTTTGCTTCTCTTTTCTGTTTGGTCATATGCTCCTTATATTTAGACATGACTATGTGAGTGTAAATGACTTTCACACTCAAGAGGCTATGTGAGATTCTCAATGTTTTGTTTCCCTTTCGTGGCAAACACTGAAAGTGTGTGTTGAGATAGCAGCATATATAAGACGGTGAAGTGTTTCTAAACGTGATCTTGGAGTGACTACAGCAGGAAGGGGTCCCCTCCTGAGATACAGAAGGAATAAAAAAAACCTTTGTTTTAAACAAAAATATCTGGAGTTATTTGTTATTTCAGTATTCAAAGGAAGGATGAGAGACCCATAGTAGTCACTGACCCATAGCAATTCTGAAATCCCTCTGGCTGACAGAGTGAAGACTCACCGTAGTGGAGTGTGGGGATTCCTGGGTTAGGTTCAGAACCTTCTCCCTGAGAGGGACGACTTTATCAACTGTTCTCCATGGTCCCTTCCCACACCCTCAGGGAGATTTCTGCCTTTTCAGGTTTTTCCTTGGTCACATCTTGGTGGAGATTGTGAGGCATGCACTCCTTAGGAGATGTGTGAACCTTGAATCTGACTCCCATTCATGGGAGGTTGGGGGAGAGAGGAGGCAGGGGCAAGGGTTAATTTGAAACTCAAACAGTAAAAGGCATTCTTAATCTAGTCTTGTGGTATACTTGACGATCCAATTCCCTCAAAAACTTAGAAAACTTCTGACCTGTTTGCTTCTGGTCAGTTTCATATGCTAATAACCACACCTACCATTCTTTAGGATGTAGTCCTCAAATCCACTTTATGTCATCTCCATGACAAAAGTGCCAGATGAAGCAAGTGCTGATGTAGAAGCTGCAGCAGGTTATCCAGAAGATCTAGTTTAAAAATTGATGCAAGTGGTTACACTAAACAACAGGTTTTCAATATAGATGAAACATCCTTCTATTTGAAGAAGATGCCATCTAGAACTTTCATAGCTAAAGAGGAAAAGTCAATGCCTGGCTTCAAAGCTTCATAAGACAGGCTGACTCGGCCGGGCGCGGTGGCTCACGCCTGTAATCCTGGCACTCTGGGAGGCCGAGGCGGGCGGATTGCTCAAGGTCAGGAGTTCAAAACCAGCCTGAGCGAGACCCCGTCTCTACTATAAAAATAGAAAGAAATTAATTGGCCAACTAATATATATATATATAAAAAATTAGCCGGGCATAGTGGCGCATGCCTGTAGTCCCAGCTACTCGGGAGGCTGAGGCAGGAGGATCGTTTGAGCCCAGGAGATTGAGGTTGCTGTGAGCTAGGCTGACGCCACAGCACTCACTCTAGCCTGGGCAACAAAGCAAGACTCTGTCTCAAAAAAAAA